>JAHZMZ010005413.1:0-35142 GCA_027743805.1 Lepidocyrtoides sp. E14
AAAATGAATGAGAATGTTTTCTGACCCGGCGGTATTTAGAACCCGGCGGAATTTTCAAATTTGGCTCTGTTACCCCCGGCGTCCTTTAGAAGCCGGCGGTATTTGGAAGCCCGGCGTCCTTTCGATCATTTACGGTAACTACAAATAACGAAAAATTATAGCTGAGCATATAACGCATATGGATAACGCAAGCATATAGAGTAGCCGTTATAATAAATAATATGCAACAGCATTATAAACTCCTCGAGCGTAAGACTAGTTGTCGTAAAGACTCAATGACGAATGAAACCACAACCAAAGTATGTATGTACCTATATAATATTATTACCCTTTATACACTGTGCTGTCTTCCTAGTTTTTACTGTGTGGGGCTAGCTTGAAAAAAATACTGGATGACTGACAGATAAGTAGTGACTTTCTAAGGGTCTTTCCACTTTAAATAGAACAATACATACACATACCGCATCATATCATTCATTGTATCTTTCTTTCATGTTAAGGAGCTCATCATTTTTATAATGGACAAAGCTCTTTTTTAATATAAAAAGGACCATGAAATTACTCGTCGTCGGTCGTCGTCAGCAGCATCATCATAATCATTTTCTTCTTCAATGCTACGTATTGTAATAATGACGAAGATAATAATGCGATAGAAATACATGTATTCTCAAACTCACAAAAGGAGCTAAGGTTCCAGTATAAAAAAACATAAACGGTTTTCCTTTTTCCTCTGACGCGACGAAAGGAAAATCATGTACCCGATTTAGCCGTGAATTTATATATAAAACAGCTGAAAGAATTCACTAGTTGGCTGGCTGGCTAAAGATTTAATTTTTTTTTGTCTATGCGTTTTTTCTCTTTCTGGTATTTGCTCTGACGTTTGTACCGACACACTCAACAGCAATAGTATTCTCAATACCGTCACGTGATCAACAGTGAAAACAAAGCAATAGCGACTTTGCTTTTATTTAGCTTCCAGTTTAGAAGAAACAATTTTATCGGATCTTTATTTATATAAATAAAAAAGCATTTTCATGAGCATTTTTTCCAGACATGCAATCGTGAAAATGAGCCGGTCACGAAATTGTTATTAAAGTATTCACAGTTGATTTTTCTTGAGGATATTAATGGCACTATGAAAATGAAGCGGTAGAATGCAAGCGTGAAAAATGGTACAAAACGAGAATAAAAATTACAGTTAATTTTTTTTCTTCAAAAGTGTATACATTACTTTACATAATGCAATAATTGCAGTTGAAAAAAGCGATAAAGAAGGAATTATACTCATTGGAAAGTTTTTCAAATATTCTTGTATTTTTTATTATACTTTTAGCAATATAAGATATTTATGCGTCCTTTACGGATGTTCAAATATAATTTATTCATTTAAAACAATTTACTAGTTTTATTAGTTAGTCAGCAGATTCGACCAAGTATGAAAAAGGAATCTTGTCCACCATCAATTGCTATTGTTTTCTTGTGCTGCTGCACATGAAAGAGTGTCGTGTGGGCAGGGCAGCCCAATCCTCCGTTAATGACTTTAGATACATAATGCGTTTTAATAATATTGTGACATGAAATATTGAATTTTTATTGAAAATAGGTGCTACTTTTTTCTATCATTATTACCACTTTATTCAATGGATTTTTTTGAGATCTTATAAATAATGCATTACTTATACTTATATCTAGCGTTATTTAACCACACTAAAACAACGAGATTTCAGTGATGTTAAATCCAGGTAGAAAAAAATGGATTTGCTGCTTACTGAGAGACCAAGTAAGTTTCAAGTAGCACAGACAGTTAAAGCAATGTATAAACACGTAATAATATATTGCGGATCGACAGAATTGGTTCAAGAATGAAAGAAAGAATTATTATTATTTTTTCACTTCTCTTAAATTTTTGGCAACAATTGGCCCATCCCACAGGCACAATACACTGCTTATAAAGATTGCATGTGTATACCAATCTCTTTTTTAACTACTCACCGCGCGATCTGCTGTCAGAGGGAATAAGTACAATTATCTTCATCACATGATGCCATGTCAAATGAAAAGATATTTAATGCTAATTTAATAATTATGAGACATAGATTACCGCAAGTTCAATCCACTTTTGACAGTTTTATAGCCTATGGAAAGAGACGGAGACGCGAAAAAGATGAATCGTGAAAAGTAATATGCCTACCTACATACCTACTAAAGTAATCAGCCCATCTATATAACGCCTTACATGAGAATGATAATTAAATTCAAATGTATATTGAATTACCCTATTACGTATTTATTTAGCCTTATGTGTTATGTGTGCGCACTAGACCGATAAAAGATTTAAAGCTGCAAAATAATAGGACAGACAGATAATATCATGCTGTTAAGTTATAAAGTTTCATTTACTTTTTTCTCTCCTTCTCCAGTTATCTTGTCTTTTGGATGTTGCTGTTGTTGCTGCCCTTCTAGTGTTTGCAAAATATCTTGTTTGACATAATAGAATGCAACAGAGAAAACGAACGGTAGGTGGTAAGAATTTTTCTCGAAATTCCAGTTAATTACCAGAGAAATTTTTTTGACATTGGTATTTTGGAATGTAATCTGGTCATAAGAGGATGTGCCGCTGTTGAACTAAGCTATGTACAAAAACTATTCCGATCTAAAATAAGAACGATACAGAGGTGGAAATTATAGAGACTTGATATTTCTACCGCAGCTACAAATTCATTCCTTCTCCTGTCGACGTGACTGGAGCTGTATCTATATTCGATCAGATACCAGTGATATAATTTAATTTATTTTTGGCTTATCATCATTACAAACATAGGGGAATAATAGATTTTAAAGAAATGCTGACGTTAAAAATAATAATAGTGATGATGACCAGGGGAATTGCTGCACGACAAAGACATGTCAGACCTTGCCACATCCCAGCCTTCCGGGCAATGTACTGTGTGTGCCGGTGCTGTTCTGCACACACCACCATATAGTCAAACATATACGCATATACCTACCTACAATGCATACCTATCTAACTGACTGCCCTTCTTCTTGGAGCTACTGCAACTTTGTACTGGTCTCTACCCAGGACGTAGCATAATTACTTATTCCCTAAACAGCCTCCTACCCACTTTTGCACATAAAAATTGAAATATAAGTTCCTTCTTGACTTTTTTATGAAATGCAATGATTGCAATCATTGACTGCTGCGTTTTTTCTTCATTTCTCCTCTTCATAGCTGAACGTATTCCTTTTGTTTAAAAAAATCGAAGAAAGAATACACAGATAATACGATAGACAATGTAACAACCTTGATACATATGGTCGGCCTCACGTAATAACAATCATACGAAAAAAACAACAATAAAATAAAAAAATAAGTGAGAGAAGAATGCAATGAAATGGTGGAATATACAGTGTTTTATGACGCGAGCATCTGAAAGTAAAAGAATGGGAATAAATCCACGATTCATGTCTACAACTCATGCAAATGTGTTGCGCTGCATTACATTTAGAGGAAATTAACATCGCCCCTCAGAAACATTACTCAAAGAGGAATTAAAAGGACTCACAGGTGAATTGCTGATGTGAAAAGTTGAAGACTTAAATCATAACCAGATCATTTTGGCAGAGAGCGAAAACCTGAAATACACGGCAGGTGATCGTGTGCACAACAGGAGCATTTTCTTTCTCTCTTTCGCTAGCCATTAGACATAGTCAACAAGAAAAGAACAACCAGAGAGAGAGAGAGAGAGAGACGGTTCAGCACAAGGGCAAATACATTATCAACTACTACTTACCTACTAATATAAAAAAATGGTGATTGGAGAAATAATAACAATATGACTATTAATATTATTGCAAACAAAGCTTAGAAAACATTTTATTTTTTTCAACAATTCACCACCACTTGTTTAACCTACAGGTCAAAAAGCTGAGCAATTATCAGCAAGATAAGGCAAACGTGGTTAACAAAATTATTATAATGACGCATATATAAAACTGAAGAAAGGTTGAATATTTGTAGCTTTGAAAATTAAACTTTACACAAAATGATTGTATGCATTTATGAACAATGATTGTCAACAATATCGAGCATGTGATGGTGGTGGGTCAGTGAAGATAATGATGATGATGAGAATAAAAAAGGAGATGACGACGTGCTGAAAAGGGTTCATTTGATATCAGAATAAATTTAACCAAAGCATTTTTTGATTTTTGTACCTCGTTTACATTTCAAATGCATATCATCAAAGAAAAAAAGGGTGTCAGTTTGAATGTAATGCATTCATGATTTTCACAAGGATGGCGATGATGATGATCGGCAGCGGTTTGAATCGAATGCATGCAACTGCCACCTCCGTTTTTCTTACATGACTTTGCTTTTTTACCAATGCCAAATATCATATCAAACTTTTCACCCAAATCAAACGGAACTCTTTGTGAATTATGTATTAAGTGCAGATACGAACTAGATCAAGTTGTGCTTTTCTTGTATTTTTGACATGTGTATCCTCAGTGGGGGAAATCAAACAGGAAAACTGTTTTAATACAAAACGGATGGTTATCATCATATCAGTTGTTTAAATCGTCACTGCGTTTATTTGTGGTTATGTAGTTGGTAGGTGGTTTGTATTCGGTTTGTTAACACTCTTCTGCTGTAAAATAAAAGAAGCCTCAAGTAAAAAAATTAAGAGTAAACTGAGCTATGAACAGAAAAAAACAACGTACGAAAAAATGAGTTGGATTTATAGGGGGAAAATGAACAGCTTTGAATTACTTTTTTTAAATGTCAAAATAGGAAAAAAATCACACCAGTGAAACATAAAAACCACTTCATTGTGCCATGTAATATGTCAATATATATGCATCAGTATGCAACATCGTCCTTTTATGTTCATTGCACCATAACCACTTTTAAATCTTTGAGATCAAAGAAATGCAAAAATAAATGCTACCCACCCGCACCCAAACCCTTTACAGATATCTAGAAAAGAGCAATGCATTTGTTTCCCTGTTTCACTCGGGAAACGTAGTTGTGTAAAGAATCGCGTGAATTGAGGTTGCAACAACTATTAAAAGCCTTTCCCTATTTTTAATCTAACAAAATATTTTTGGAAGCTTCCGTCCGACATAGGTCATCTAATGTTTTTTAGCGTTGTACCACTTTTTACTTGAGAAGAATCGGCATCATTTATATTACCCGATAAAACATAAAAGGGGAGAAAACTTGTAATAATTGCTGTGGGGTTTGGGAAAATGAAAAAAAAAATAAAGAAGGCGGAAATGCACCAATATTACAAGAAGAGGTAATAGAAGAAGAAATAATGCTCGTTATGTGATTTCTATACACACACACACGACTACCGCGTTTATTGGAAAAGTACGTACATCCATGACCCAGTGGCATGGCGGCGCACTAGCAGTATGCGTTTTTAGTTTTCCTTTAGTCACATGCCGGTTAAGTAGACGAAATGCGTAAAAAAATAAGCTTCCTCGGGATTTTTTCGATCATCAGATCGACCTCGAAAAAAGTTATCATCATCATTGAAATGAAGGCTGTGTTCTTTTTGTATGGAAAATCGAAAGACGGAGAAAGAAGGAAAATATTATATTAGAAAAAATTGTATGCATGTGTGTACGTAAAAATACCCAGGAACTTGGTTTGCGTTCTGCTTTTGTGGTGGCCGATATGTTCCGTGGTAATAATATCATTTATACATAGCGACTAGGGAGTGCATTTACCGATTTACCACTTCTCTTTACAAAACCAGTAGGAAACTGAAAGCGTTCCTTTGCTGAAACAATTCCATTATGACAAGTGGGAGATTTTTGGAATGTGTGCTGCATGCAGTTATGTGTTAAGTCGATATATAGGGATGGCTGCATGCAATATGTTACAAGGGCTACGCAAAACCGAGTTCCAGAGCCAAGCTGTCTATAATGATGATGATGATGATGGCGAGGAGTGTATTATTAGAGAAAGATTTGAGGAGAAAACCCGAAAAATGAAACAGCGGCACAAGTCACTTCACTCATTCACTGTAGAATATCATGCGTACTTTTACTTGAGTTGAAGCCCCGCTACTTTGCACTTATTGGTGTATAGATACATACTGTTCATGCTGCTTCTTCTGATATTTCTTTTATGTTTTTTTTCTCCTTTTCCTCTCTCCTGTGCTCTTTATAAAAAGCAATAGACGAAATAGATTCGGTGCATGGAATGGAATGTATCTAATGCAAGATGTTTTTAAAGCTCTCTTGAGGCTCTACCAAACTTAATGTCACTATCATTATTACACATTTTGATGCGAATAATGAATAAATTAGCAGAATAGAGACTGAGCGTCGGCTCGCTTGGGACGTGACGTGAGAGCTATAGCACCTCGTCGGTTTTTCCACTTCGATCACGATTTTTTTTTCTTCTCTTTTCTCTAAACAAGAAGCGTAAAAAGTCTTTATTCCTGTTTTTCTTCTTATTCCTGCTTTCTCTCTATTTCTAGTTCAAACGAAAATGTAATAATGTCTCTCTCTATACATTTGAAAAGTTCATGATTTAAAAAGACTGCAAACTTTGCAAAACTGGAAAATAACATGAAGTTTACACTGTACACATATTTGTACTATCACACTTAGCAATGAATGAATCATTTGGTAGGCTTGCAACAAAGAAAACTTGAGTTGAATGTTGTTTTCGTACTAAAAGACGTGCCTTTGGCTATTTTGGTCTTTAATAACAGAGTCTAGAAGTAAACACAGTTATTTTTCTATTCATTTATATTGGCATTTAAGCAGTATAAATCTGCTGAGTCTCTGTTGCTGACCACGTTCAATCAAGTGACATTAATCAAGAAATATACTATAAAAGTTCTTTGCAAGGAAACATCAATCAGTCAAGGTAAGCGATGTATTTGGAGTAAATTCTATTTTTTTATAAGATGAAGGGATTGAAAAGTGAAGTGTCTCAGGACTTTGTCTGTAGTCCATTGCAACTGTTTCAAGACACTTCCTTATAAGAATGTTTTTCCAGAACAAAATTACAATCTAACAAGGTTAGTATTTTATTTTATCCTGAGTAGGAACACAAGTGGTCACTAGAAACCGGAGGGAAATTGGCCACACTAAATCAAATAAAGTCGTAGTTTACTCCATGATCTCCTCTAATAACATGTCTAATTTTTCTTTCAAGAGAAGTGCTGCTGGAAAACAAGGAAACTTTATAATTATTGTTAAATTAAGTTAATTAAATGCTACTACGCCACATGATGTCCCAATTAAGCATGGTAGGTGATTTTATTGATAGTTATTTATGTTGTGCATTGCAATGGAACGAGAGGAGCGCTGGAGCGAGCATGCAATCACTTGTTAGAAATGTCTGCAATAATTTATCCAAGCCTTCCTGCCCAACACGCAATAAACAACATTACCACATTAAAAAGATGAAACTTGATTCTCCAAACATTTTTTTCTTACGTTACTTTCACATGCAACACAATATGAATTCATTGTGGCCCAATGTAACAACCGAAAATCCATTATATTATAGAACGGTGTGATAAGTTTTCTCGCAAATAAAAAACTTAGCATGTTCAAAGGTGGAATAATGTTAAAACATTTGAGATTTGGCTCATTAACTCTTGTCAAAAGTGGAAATTGCAAAACAAAAGTTCATATTATGTTCATGCATAGGTATATACATAATATTTGTATTTACTTGCATTCATCCACATCTCGAAATCTCGAACTTCTACACAGTCGTGGTGAAAATTATAGCAAGCAGGTTGTCAAACAGTTATAAATCTGATAGTGATGATAAATACTTTTGCCGTCAATTCATCAACTAGTTTTTTATGGTTGCCCATTAGGTAATCATAAAATGGGAAAATGAGAAGACCACTGGAATTGTCATACATAAGTGCTTTACGCTGTAAAGGAATCTCGTAAAAAAGTATGATCGAATTCTTTCATTGATCTAGTTGATTTTGCGTGAAATTGCTGATTTGTGTCAAGATATGTGGATTCTTCTTTAGGTATAGTAGGATGACAAAGTACAACTTCAATATGCCGTTTTACTTCAGTAGTGCTAATACTTGTCTTGGGCTAGTGATACCCACCTATAATATTGATGTTTACACAGGTGGCTATGAAAAGCTAGACGGAAGTTAGACAATGCATAATTTATAAAATCCATATATTTTATAAATCAAATCAATTATACCATTCATTTGATCCGGTTTAAATTTAAGTTGATCTTACAGATTTGGGACTGAAATACTGTCTTTCACCCAACCCAATGCAAGCTGCAAACTTGCTTTGATTCTATGTGATGAGATGATGATTCATGAATGAGCATTCGTCCGATTGTTACGCTAATTATCAAACATTCCCTTCGACATAATTTTTAAACAAACAAACAAGATAACTTTGCACCAGAAAAATAGGATCTGTTATACGTACCAGTTTTTTTTTCATTCATCACGAATAATCATACTAATGATACAATAATAAAAAAGAAACTGATATGATCAGAATCAAAAATATTTTATAAGTTTAGCAGGTCTTCAAAAGGTTTTTCTGTCTAGCAGCGGAATACCTGTGCTGTTTTATCTTTACATTTATGAATTTACACTCTCATAAAATACAAACAGTATGCAACAAACAACAACCGCAGCAGCAGAAACTAGAGTTTACTAGTACAACTTTTATTTTTAAGCCAGAAGTAGTAGTATTTACATCATTAGTATTTTGCACTGCCTGCTTCTAGCCTATTACTTATTTTTTACCGCACATATTAATAGATGAGTGTATTTAAGCGAGGATGCTACTGTGCAAAAATACCATCAAAGTTGTGAATTGTGAAGTTTTACATTAATCGTGGAAAAAAATGCTGCTTTATTTATCTCCTTTTATTTTACTCAAGTTATCATCATCGTTATTGTCATGTTTGAAGAAATTATATTACAAAGTTAGCTGATGTTGATATACGCAGCGCAGCAATAAGCATAACAGTCCAGTCGACAGAGAAAAATGGAAAAGTTGACGTGAAGTGAAGCTTGCAAGCAGGCCTAGTTTTCTGGAAGTAATAGAAGCAGAAAGAAGATATGGGATAAGGTTTATTAAATTCAGTGATAAGAATCGGGATCGCGGGATGAGTTGCTGGCTACAAAGCTTTCAGTAATATAGGTAGGTAGTGATGGTGGTAGCCAGTTACCCCACTCCTTCTTCTTGCTCCTCTAATCTACTTTTGCAATCAGTAGCAAGAGAATAGCCATCACAACCATCATCATCGTCATTTTTCTCTTTGCCTGCCCTGCTCTTCCTAGAAGAGAGAAGTAGAACTTCTGTCGCTGTCTTTTTGGTGAGGAAAAGTCCTCATAATTTTGGAGTAGGTAAATACACAGTTTTTTGTTTACCAGCTCTTGAAATTCCTGTTGGAAAAATTGACTGCAATGTAAATACTGCTACAAATGACTATATCTATGATTATGAGGGAATCGGCAAAATATGTCATTTGAGCTGCAACTTGTTGTAAGTAATATGATAATTTTTATAATAATGTTGCTGCATGACTGCCTGGTTTAATTACAAGTGATAATTTACGCAGCGTTTATCGCATGGAAAATAGTTTTTTGTCGGAGCAGATAACACCCAATTATTTATGTGCACCACTTGTATACGTCCTTTTCTTGTATCTTTCTCACTAACTCTGCAATTATTTATCTACTTGTAGTGGTACCTCTGTGCGTCCTTCTGTTTTTAGTTGCACAGACTAATATTGCTGTAGTAAGCAAAATAGAACACAAATGAATAGAAGATAAATTGTGTTAGTATCTTTACTTATATTTCTCCGTGTTCTTTTCAGAGAGAAACGGAAAATATTTGAAGAGTTACAAGTTTGAAGGTTTTAGATAGTTTTAGTACTTCCACAGGTGCCGCTGATTTGTGTCCAGGTGTATGTACGCTAAGATCAGTTGTAAGTTGGTGCGATTCTCTGTAAGATTCAGGTTAAATTACTACAAAATACTCCTCTCCGTTGAGCAAGGTAATTAACATTGCAGAACAACAGGCTATCCAGCATCTTATTGTTGAATAAAAGAAAACGCTTTGGTTTTGTAAAAGAAAAGTGCACACATGTAAGTAATATAACGTGTCTGTGTGCATCCTGGTCGTAATGATCATGGTTGGTTTCACCACAAACCTGCCTTATCTATACATTTTCCATCCATTTGGAATTTTTTGGTGCACTTTTCCATTCCAATCAGACATGCATAAATGTACACATACCTTTGTAGATATCATAGAAAACGAAAACTATTTTTTATCTTCCTTTCCTTTCGTCCCGTCACAAAACAAAGTATTTGGATATGTACACACTTGGTGCTTAAAGCTGATTGACGGAAGCTCGTGAAATTAATTGTGCTGCCAAATCATATGCCGTACAAGTATCTCTTTTAATTGATAAGACAAACGCCTTCTTATCTGCTTTTCTGTTGATTTTGCCATACCTCTCTTAAATTTTTTTTTCGCAATGCAACTCTTCACTCCTTATCATCATCATCATAAGACGACATTATCTTCATTAAATACCGACAAACTGGCATCCATTTAACCAGATCTCAATCAGGCGGATTTATACAGAGGCAAGCTGAAATTGAATCGAAATGATGCATCATGCTGCTGGGCGCCTGTGTGTGAATTTACAGGAAGTACTTAAGTCGACATGATTCGCATACTATCATGAATAATTTGCTTGCACGTAATTCAATGCAAAGTTTGATGTAGACAGAAAGATAGATGAATATCACTTTATCTCTATGAGCAAACGTACAATTACCATGTACTTAAATATGTACATCAAGAATCAAGATGCTCCGTTTCCCTTTTTAACATCTACAACATTTTAAAACAAAACACTAGCTGAGCGTTTCATTCAAAAGGATGCTATGATAAGATAGTCTCCCTGAATATTTATACTAAAACAAAGGAGGTGATATTTCTGAATTAGTTTACAAGTAGCAGTGCACAAATATAGTGTTGTAATAATGAATGACTGCTAAAATGCTTATCTTTACCGCTGATAGCAAGAACACCTTTAAACAACAAAACTCTAGTGTGTCTGCAGGTATATTTGTGTGTTCTGCGATAAAACTATGTCGTTTGTGACTGTCTGTTTAAAAGTATTTTCACATGTTCATGCCAAATTTTACAATGAGCTGCGAACAGCAATTGCGTCATATACACACTGCGAAATGAGAGGAATAATTTTTACAATAAAATGGGGAAAATGTCAACAAATTTTTGCTTAATGATGTATGTCTCGGTAAATATATCACAGAAATATTAGAATACTTATGTTTTTATTCGCTTTACATCGTCAATTAGATATAAAATCTGGTATACTTTGTTTTTATTTGCATTTAACATGGTAGGTTGTAGGTATACGAAAGATGAATAAGGAAACTAAATTTTCAGCAATGCGTGAGTAGAGTGAAAGTGCCCACTACAACTACTGATCTCATCCAAACAGATACCAATAGCACGATTGTGCATTTTTTGGAAATGTACGGGGTTATAAAGAACAAAGAATATTAATGTGTAAATTACTCATTTCCCACGCTCAACGCAATAACTCATTTTTTCTTTGGACAGTATAGCAAGTAGGAGTTTTTTGGTAGGTGTTGCTCGAATCTTAATCTGCATACAGTGTACAATAGTGTTTGCTCGTATAAAATCTAAGCTATATTATGCTACATGTAAAATACAGACAAAAGTTACAAAAAATATTTTATGATGTTTCGACTTCTGTGAAATGGAAAGTATGTATGTACATGTAAATCATGCGCATCATCGCTTTGATGTCCGCATAAGATTTGTGTGGTGTCTTTGGATTATTTACTTCATTCTTTGGTCTAAGTGGTATGTTTGCTTGTTTGTCTATACTTCCTGAACTTTTCAAGAAATTACATATTTATTTAATTTAAATAATCCAGGTATATCCCAATGGGGTTGTCTGCTTACTTTTTCATCCTGTTGTTGTATAGTGTGATGGTATGTAGGCATAAGAAAAAAGTTTCAAAAACAGAAAAAATGTTAAAAGTTAAACTTTGTATTTCTTAGATAACGAGCGATTTCTGTACATTTTAGCCATTATTATCGTTGTTAACATTTGAAAAAATTAAGTGAGCAACAAGAAGCTGTTTGAAAGGCCAGCGTAGAAAAGGATCAAGATGGATTAGAGCCACCATGCCAGGCAGTCAAAGTAAAAGGGAGAACCACCTTGGAAGAAAACTTCTTTGCACGTTTTCTTTCGTGCCTCATAAATTCTAGTATTTCTCAGATAAAAAAGTTAGTTTCATCAAATGAATTGTGTTAAAAATTCTCTAGCCTTTGAATGTGAAAAAATGAGCCATTTCCCATTCCCAAGCAATCTACATGGAATCAAAATAACAAAAAAAAGAAGAAATGACTGCATACAAGTGATGGGGATTTATTGAGAAAATGGATGCATGCTAGGACTGAGTGGTGGTATTTTTTAATTTCTTGAACCAGTCTCGTGACTCTTCTTGAGTTGGTGTGAGTTGATCTGCAGTAGTAGAATCGGACATATACATATATACGTTCAGTGATGTACGTAACTCTTTGTATTTATGTTTCCATTTCATTTGCATGATTTTCACACAAAATTTTCCGTATAAGTTGATCCAAACAACAAAAGGTCATGTCAAAACTTTTGTCAATCAATTAAAAATGCAACCTTACAAATAAGACGAGTTTTTCACCTACAAATTTGTACATTACAGGAAATCTTAAACATTCCTACAGTAAGTTCCATTAAATCTGATAGTAAGTCTTTATTGTACAAACTAATGTCTGTAATTGAGATCATCTATAACTTTTGGCTCTGTAAAAAATTATATATAAAACCTTGGGTTCTAGATGCCACCTTGACAAAGAGACCGTGTTTTTAGATTACAGCAGCATCATCGAATATAGGACAGTTACTGGGCCGGGCACATCATGGCTTAAAGTAGAAATTGAGTCAATGATGTTACAACATGCTCTCTAGGTATCCCTTGTATTCAAAATGGAAGAGTAGCATAACATCGGAGTATTACCGAAGTAATCAAACTTTACCAAATAGGTCGCGGTCCCTGCTCAAGTAAAGATGCCTTGAATTACTTCGAATTCACCGTCAAAAACATGAAAATTTTGCTTTGTTCTATTATTGCTCCAACAAGATCATTGTTTCCACCTGTGTGACTATTATGCAATATGTTTACTCTACTCTTATAGATCTTTCCGTTGTAGTTTGATCGTTTAAGCAGTCTACTGAGTATCTGCATTCAGAAGAGACAAAAAGAGATAAAACATAATATTTTATTATTGATATTTCAGTGGTCATGTTTCTTACATAAATTCAAAAGTGCATAATGCACATGTACACTGCACACTACTACACCACATGAGCAGTGGTGGTAGAAACAACCCTTTTTTGCTTGGATGCCTAAAATATTATGATGGTTTGGCATAATATCAGAGCACTTGTGAACGTTCAAATAAAAATTTTACCCCTTTTGTCACATTGCAATAATTCCCATGTGTTGCACTAACCACCACCACTACCATTTAGTTTTGCAGTTATGATTACGATTTCTCTGTAAGCTCTGCTGCACTAACATGAAATGCATGTTCACCACCAGACTGGTAAATTACTGTTACACTTATAGTTAGCTCTCTGAAGCGTTTCCATTTACATAAAAAAGTTTCGTAGCTTCCCTTCACTAGAGAAATCCAAGTGCAGCAGCAAGTGAAATAAAGTGCATGATAATGTAACCACACGATCAAGAGAACAAGCCCATATCATATTATTTTGGATTATCCGTCGTCGTTCCCATTACTTTCATGCACCGTGAAATTTTGTAGAGTACGAGAAACCAAATTGTAGCAAACCGCAGCAGTTACCACCACGAACAAAAACAGTCATCTTTGGTTTTCCGCAGAATTCCTGTAATATTGGAGGGAACAACTATGAGACGTTATTCTTGCTGAGCTGTCATTACACAATTATTGGTTTTTATTCGATTACTGTATGTGGTATTACTATGCTCTAAATGACTTGAATGACACCTTTTCCTAATTGGTATAATGCATGCCTTTTTTCAGCTGTGATGATAATTGCGACTATTGCGAGTAAGTAAAAATAGTATGTAATTGGATAAATTATCGCAAAAATGGCAAACCGGATATTTTCATGGCCGCCACATACAACTTTCAAAACCCTCGTTTGAGTAGATATGTATCAAACCAGTAAAATTGTAACAGTTGCGAGCTGTTTTTATAGCTAGCAATAAAAATTGACAAATTGGTACCAATTTGAATGAGGAATATTATATTATGCTTGTACTAACAAGCGTAGTCCTTGTGTCGATATATGCATTACGTACGAATTGTAAATACTTACCAATGTTTTTAAAAGTGTTATGCAAAGGCTGTTTTTATTTTATAAAAATCTTGGATAAATCCCACATCAATTCTACAATTTTCTAGCAGCATCATTATCATTAAGTACGTTAAACAGATAAGAAAATCATTATCATTATGTATATTTTGAAAGAGAAAAGCAATTTTAGTACAGCCTGCTTATAAACAGCACGGCACCCGACAAAAATGTTTTTCATCCTCGTCAGCTTACTCACACAATGACGATGATTGTCTTCTTCTCGTGATGATGATGAGAGGAAAATACACGTTTATGTTGTGTAATAATAGGCAAATCGCCAAATTACATTTGCACACCTATTCGGCAACTTTTGTTTAAATCGCATATTTCTGTGCAGTGCATAGCTTCTCAAACAAGATTGCAGTGAAGAAGCATGTTTTATATAAAAACAATCAATGTTTGCTGTTTTATCTTAATGTGCGAAAGGGAAAATGAGATGAAAAGGTGTTTGTCTCCCTGCAAAATCCATTAATGATATATGTAACTTGGATAGTAGAGGTATTAGGAACGATATGTTACACAGGGACTGAGAGGAAAACATGCCGCGGTCACTGGCTTTATTTTCACATCGTGAGCAGACCGTAAGTTTTTTTTAAAGTTGTACCATTTGACCAGTTACATTGTTGCACATGCATGTTCGCAGATGAGCACATAATCAAATTTTCGGATTTTCAAGTGCTTCTGTATAAATCCTGACAAGAATACTTAGCTTAAACCATATGACATTGGTCAACTTTTTAAAAATATATAGTTTAATATTCTTAAACTGAATTAAGAGAGCTGTACTAATTATAGAGGTCTTAATCTAATATACAAAATTATTGAATATTTATAGATTCATTTTTCAGTCTTTACCTCTTAAAATTTCTATTCACTTGCAACTATTCCTTTCTTCATTTTGGAATAGGAGATGTGAATGAGGAACCAAAAATACATGTTATACAAAGTATTTTGTGGAATGACGGCAGGACAGCGATGCCAATAAAATGGTTTAAACAAATGCTAATAATCCCATTGCACACACGAATCAGAGGTATACGCATTTGTAAATGTCTGTATTTATAATCTACATGAGTACTCATTCCTTGCACACAATCTTTTTCCCCCTATTTTCAATCACCAGATAAGACGAAAAGACTGGAAATTTTTTAAAAGATTTGACTACAATGACGTCAACTAAAATCCAACAAACGTGCTGCCTGATTCCTTCCTTTCTACCTGCACTGTGCTTCACAAATGTACCTATAACTTTCGCTCCGTGCAGTGACTGATGGGATAGAAAAATTACTATGTATTTGAATATATATTGACTAATGGTTTAGATCAGCCATTGGTTTTGTTTTGTTTTTTAATTTTTCTATCAAGCAAACCTTACGGTTGCGTACGATTTAACTCTCAATGTGTAAGTATAAAACACAGCATAATACATTGCGGAAGCAAAGTACAAGTAAAATTACTTAAATATTTTCGTTTTCCTACTTTTTGGTCTTAAGCTGCTGTCACTATCATCAATATATTATTGTGGTGATACAACTTGCTCGCAGCCCATTGAAGACACTCAGAAAAGAACTTTCATGATGACAACAGAACTGCAGCGGCACTGGAAGTACTTAAACTAAGTAATAGCCAGGTTGTACGATACATCGTAAAGCATCTGTATCTCTGTTTTTTCTGTGCTTTATGTGTTCCATACACTAATAAAAACAAAGTTAAAATCTTTTTTGGGTCGTTCACGGCCTTTTTTATGACAAAAACAGAACCTGAAAAGGAATGGGTCGTTATGAGTCAAAAGGTTGTGATGTTGTTGCTGGTGTAAGTAATTTTTATTTGTCTCCTAATAATTCCACTACGTCCTCCTTTTTTACTTCTTGACGAAAAAGGTTGATGATGACGATGATGACGACGACGACGATGATATCCCCTCTTCTACTCATCATTATCACCTCTCCCAAACCTAAACCTATCCATCCAATTCTACCTTCTTACAAGCAGCACCTTTTCTTCCAAACAAACGACAAGCTTCATCTAAAAAGTTGTTTTATTGGGATAATTTGTCTTTTCCTGAAAAAAATTATATCCTTGTTGATAGAAAGGCAATATAATAATGCGTTGATCATGATGATGATGGTGGCGATGATGAGGTGACCTGTTAGATTATGTTACATCATTAAGCTATCTTTACGATATGTTGTCACATATTATATGGTTTATGTGTTATACCATCAGCCAGCTCTCTGCAGGCAGAAGCAGTAACAAAACAACAGCAGGATCAAACTTCCTATCCAACCATCCATGCATCCATCCGTAACCGTAGCAAAAGCAAGTAAATATGTTGTGTATCGTCCCCAGTCATTCCTACCTTCTTTAATATTTTTATACTTGTTGGGGTGTGACACCTAATGACGATGATGTGCGACAGAGATCCTTGTGTTGACTGAGACTAATAATCCTGATTGTAACTTTTTAGTAAGGTGTAGGAGCATACATTTGTTGGTTTTGAACAGATTGCGAGTATGCTAGCCCTTCTGCTGCTGGAGCATCATCTCGGCAGCTACACTACCAGTTCAAGGATTTTATTGTTATTATCGTTATTTCTGCCATGCGTTCGTATGAAATGTAGTAAAAATATGATGATAAATAATATGTTAATATTGCAGCAGAGGCAGTAACAGCAACATGTTATAAAAATGTGGATTGTTTTTGGCAAGTATAAATTAATTTTGACTATTTGCCAACATGTTACAAAAAAAGTAAGTTGTGTGGCAGCACAACTGCATGCGTGATGCCTGCATACAGCTGAAAAGCTTAAAAAAAGAAAAATAATAATTTGAATGAAATGAATTAAATCAAGAAGTCAGGTTTTATAATTCACATAGGCATTCGCAAACAGCAATGATTATCCTTTTTCTGTTTTCATCTTGTTATTCATTTCAGTTATAAAAATGTTTTTTTTTTTGCTACAAATTTGCTATGATGTTTGCAGTAGAAGGAGAAGAACATGGAGAGGTAAGGGCATGTATGTATATTAGTAAAATTTTTACTGTCTACCGCAGGCAACCAAAAAACATGACGAGTGGAAAAAGATGATGATGGTTATAATTCACCTGATAATTGCACATTTGGATAAAGCTTCTGTTATCTAAATGACAACTCGTATAGTATGATATATTTATGTAAATAAATTCCTTCAACATTCAAATTAGTACAACAACTAATAAGCAAATACTAAAAGTTAACTTTTTACGGGCTATTTGTTGGAGAAAATGGCAATTGAATGGATTAATGAATGAGAGAATAATAAAAGTCCATTTTTACCGGACAGAGAGCATCATTATTGTCCTTTTTATTAGTATTATTTTTGTGAATGAGTGAATTTACCCTTGATTGTAGCTATCAAACCGGAGTGAGGGCAATTAAAAGCTGCCTTGTAAGTAGTACTAACACATTCAAGTACTCGTACATTTATTGTTATTATTATTGTAATGGTGCCATATTATTCTGAGCTAAGCAATGTCCATCAAAACCTCAAAAAGTGGCAATAGAGATAGTCAAAATATCCAGAGAGAAAAGATAGATGGATGAGAATGCTCCAGCTCCGATCCGGTTATCCAGTTTAATGACAACGGGAATGATAATGCTGACAACCTGGAATTAGTACTTTAGACCATGTACCTTTGAGACAATTGACCATTTGAATATATTTAACTGTCAAAAGTAAGAAAAGGAACCAGCAAAATGAGACAAGGATGGGTGATACATACAAGTCTAACAACAGCTTGTGAATTTATTTTTCACTTGAAAGTAAAGAAGCCCTAATAGAAGCATAATATTATTCGACGTTTCTTTGTTGTGTTTTTTTCTTGGCTCATTTATGGGTTGGGTCTCTTGCTTTTTATTGTTACTCCCTTTAAAGAAATGTACACATTTTTCCTTACCATAAAATCGTCAATATCTATCATGTTTGTGCTCACTATTACTCTATGCAATAATGATTATTACCAATGTACCTTACCATGCATGTTGATGATGATGATGACGATACAATATATGTGCATTGCACCACCCGTCATCTCATCTTTATCCATTAAAAAAAATAAATACGCAAGCCAAAAGCCACATCAATGCTGTTAACGACCTCAATAACAATTACGAGGATAATTACAATTGCCATTTTGAACACGTCTTTTTTTCTTAAGCTCAATATTGTAGATTATGTATTCAGGTTCAGGTATAAAAGGGAAAGAAAAAAGATAGGATGAATCTACTGAAAAATAAAAAAAAGTCACAATATCAGCAACAGCCAGCAGCACAGGAAGATATTACAAAACTGGTGAGGTCTCCCTATATTATCGACAACTACCACTACTACCACCACCACCACCATTACTTTTGCTTCTTCAACTCAATAAGTTATTGAAAGAGAAAAACTGGAAATTTGTGCATGTACATCTTGTTAGCACTAGTAAACTACCTGTCTGTTTTAGTACTTTGAACGAAATAAAGTCACGTAATATTCGTATAAAGCACCATATCTGCTTGACTATTTAATGTGTTGTTATTTTTTTGAAAAATAAGAGCAACACGGTAGATCAGCCCTCCCATAATATTCACCATTCTAATTCAGGTTTCAGGAAGCTTTTTTATATCAATATTAAACGTCTTAGTTTGTCTTCTTCAATCTGCTATATGTATATTCGGTACTATATAGGTACATGCGTACAATAAAAAATAAAATAAAAAATTCTAGACTAGTCAGTCGTTCACATCAACACAACAAGATCCCCTGCCTAGCGGTGGCTCATCAATTAAAAGCCACTCTAATTCCACTAATCTCATTCGATATTTTCCCTTTTTGACGGTATTAAAAAACCAATTTTTATTATTATTGCTTACATATATGCTACCAAGTAAATAAACTATATAGATACAATTTCTGTCTGTAAAGAGGAGGAAAAAAGTGTTAGCTAACATTGTCAGTTGATTTGAAATCTCCCATTGAGCAGACCAGAATATTATTGCATCTGCTTCAAGCATTACGGAAAATAATCGACTTTATCATTACAAGAAGAAGTCAGTCAGCAAGCAGCAATATTTGTAGGAACCTGTCTGTATGCAGAGAAGACTTATTTATTCCAATAATTTTCTGATTAGTGAGCCATAAATCTTGACTTAAATGGGACTCATGCGAGCATTTATTGACTATGAGTGTAATTAAATTTTGATCCAGATTCCTTGTACTTCAACATTAAAAAAAAGAAGACGGTACACGCTTATAGTATGCAAATTTAATTTATAATAATGCTGTGTACCAGACTAGAAGTAGTAGTAGCACCACATTGTATGATAAGGTACCACTGCGTAAAGCAACGACATTGCCATTGCTTTTTTGTAAAGAAGAGAAAATGGCTTCTGATCACGTAACATCAATAAAATAGCTACCTATACAGAATGCAGATGACGGTTTTTGTATGATAAGAAATAAAATCATGAGCAAATTTGGAGCAAATAAATGAAAAATAGAAGGCAGGATGTATAGGTATCTACTAATATTCATAAAAGAATGTATTAGAATACTTTCACAGACTGCGTGATATTAGATGCACACGCAGACATAATACAAATGTCAGCCTCCTTTTTAAAAATCTTGACAATAATTAAAAGCAGCAGTGATCTGTTGTCAATTAATGATAAATATTAACTAGTTAAAAAGAGCTCTTTGAGTTATAATGTTAAAGAGACGTGGGACGTGCTTTTCTGTATGCATAAAAAATTTAGAAATCAAGTTGGGATTCCAATGTTGCAACTTATCTCGTGTAAAAGAAACCGTGCTGGTGTGCTTGTCTCAGATTTAAAGGTACAACAACAGGACAGAGAAACCATGAAAGATGACGGTCTATCTAAGTTCAATTTTTGTCTTTAAGCATGATGAACATGATGGTGGTGATGATGGTCAGCAGAAATATGTAGAATTTTGTGTAGCTCACTAATAGAAATACAGTGTTCTTCAGAGCTGAACTAAAATTGAAATAATCACCACCATACCTATCTGATTTGATAAGACTCGCACTTTGTGTTCGTGTGAAAGAATGTCCTTTTCTCCTTCTATCAACTGGACCAACTCTTTCAGTTTCAAAATGCGTGTTTACTGTACTTCACTGTTAAGTTTCGTTTTCACCTGAGGCAACCAATAAAAGAAGCAGTTCTTTTTTTTGAGTGCCCACCTGCTTTTAATTCAATCTTTTGGCAATTTAAATTACTTAAAATAATTACATGGAAGATTCCGTACGAAAAGGGAAAAAGTGGTAGGTTTGTTAGATAGGTACATGTACAAAAAGTGCGTCAAAACCTTGTCATAATAGACAAACTCATACTATACAAGCCATTTCTGCTCCACTTCACAACGTCAATCTTCAATTTAAATTTTAATATTGATTTGATTCCCTCACACAATTTTTTTTCTCTTTGGTCGTCTCCCTTCTAATCAAATAGATTATCCTTGAGCTTTTTCCCAATGGTCTGTCGCTTCATCTTGTCTGACTGTAAAATCTGATAACCATTTTTTCTCTTTAAAAGTGCCAGAAGAGAGGAGAAGATAAAAAAGTAAGGTTGGAAAATGCATCCATCATCTTTAATGACTATGGACAAATAATGGTATGGCCATCTTTTCTTTTCTCACTGGACATGGGACAAGTTTTTCTCTCTCTTTTAACGAAAAAAATAGCAGATTTTTGATATCATCATCATCATCATTGAAATATTCTTGCGGACAAAAAATACACTCCATTACAGTAGCATAATAAGCATGTACTATGCAAGAAAAAAGGGCACTGTCACTCTGTTGCATTGATTTTCTGGTACGACGATGATGGACAACTGTCCACACAAAAAATGTGCTCTCCTTGTTTTATTTTCTAGTCCACCACTTCTAGTATGGTGATGTTTGGACCACTACTTGCTACTGTTTTTTTACTGATCAAGGGAATAAGCAGGATTTTAATGATAATGATGATTAAAGTGGTGCATGAACATGAAATGTTCATCTTGTGCAATTCCAGTATACTATTGCCAGCCAAACAGAAATGAGTAGGCAGCTAAAATGTAGAAAAGTTAGATGATTGGTCACACTGTCGGTAGATATAATATGCACACTTATTTATAAAGGAAAATACAATGTATGTATAACGTAGATTCTCACTCTTTGGGTGTTATAACAAGGCAGTTTGAAGAAATGATCTCACCTTCAATTTTTTACACAATACCTTTCTTTTTTAAGCATGAGCAATATAACCCTTGCTCATAGTCAGTCATTGTTAAACTGTCTGGTAGTCAAATCAAAGCATTTGGTATACCTATGTCGTGTAAGGTGGGTTTGGTTGCACTGTGCCAAGAAAATTACTTACATTACTTGTTGCTGAAGCTGTGACAAAACGAAGGTGGGTCCGTGACAAATCATGGAAAATAAAACTCATTAATTTAATGGTGTGCTGCATAATATGAGCTGACAAATTCAGTACAAAAAAAACAGCCAACACCGGTAGCCATAGACTGTAGCCAATGAAATCGAATTTTGAACTAGTATCATTTTTAACACTGTGGGCGATCACTGGCGTATTGTACGGGAGGTAACAATGTCATGTTTGGTTTAACAAAAAAATGTCTAGTTGTCTTGCATGTTCATCGTTCTTCCTTTGCGAAAACTAGTAGCTTTTAGGTTTGTGTAACTTTTCAAATTAACTGACAGAAATTATGGCAAAGCAAAGGTTAATTTGACAAATGATCGTTTACTCAGCTTTATGCCTTGCATGCGCTTACCAAAGGATGACCAGTATACCTTCATAATAGACCACGAAATAGATAGGAGTGTTCATCTGATGTCTTGGTGAGGTGTGATCGGCCTTTAGACCATAGTGCCACCAAAAGCGCAAAAAATTCTTACATTGGTTTTTATCATTAGATTGGAGATGGGATGCACACCACACCAAATAAAAATTGTGAAACTGCTCATGTTATTAGACTTGATGATGATGATGATGCCGCGACGGTCAAGGTGTTAAGGTGAGGTGTAAATGGCAAATTTTTATGTGAATCTTACGACTTTTTTGACAAGCTCATAATAACGTTCGCAGGGTGTAGTGCATTCATGGTCCATGGTGGGAAGCACTCTGGTGGTAGTGGCAAACCTCATTTTACCTCCTCCAAACAAGAAAATCCTTTTCGAAATATGACATCCTGAGTGTCAGCATGACTTTTAGTGAACAATAGTGTAGTACTAGTACCACTCAGGCAACTTTGCTATTGCTACCACCAACGTATTACATACAATGTGTTCAATATAAAACTGTGCTATTAATTTTTTTGCTTAAATAGGAACGGCAAGTGGCAGTTCCTGGAACCCAAAGTCGTGAATGAACAAATTCAAAGAGAAAAAGAGAGGTGACTGGCTAGTGTTAATGGTGTGCGATGTGATATGACGTATTGTAAAAGTATTTAATATGATCATATAAACGCGTGTACTTCTTGGGAGGTTTTCTCAAGCGACACTGCATATTATGCGAGCACTTGTACATACGTTAGCGCTGGTACTACCGTTTTCGGTTCATTATACATAAAAAAGCTTTCACACAAAAGGTGAATTTTCATTTGCAATGTTGACTTTTTGATTGAAAAAGATAAAGTCAATCTGTCTGCCAGACACACAATAGAGCTGTTTGCCAGCCTGCCAACTTTGGCGTTTTATTTTATTATTAACAAGCAAACGTACTTGCTCACTTTACGCACGTACTTAAAAATACAAAAAAGTAGCATGCCTCCATTTTTAAGTGGAGTCAGTCACTCAGTCGGTGAGTGTAGGTAGTTATTCTTTTCATAAAACACAATGCAATGATAGGAATATACGTAGATAGGTATATATTCCATTCGGAAGGAAGCATTTTGTGCGTAAACCTGGAGGAGGGAGGAAAAGCAGTCTGGGAGGCCTCAAGCTGTTGATGAGTTTAAGTAGCCATGTAGAAAAAAATTTACATCTTGACATACGCAAACAAAACGGATGTCACTTTCATCTTTTTTCAACTTTCTTACAAAACAAAACTGATACAATGAGAAATTATCTGTTTTATTATAGTTATTACGGCTGTTATTAAAAAAACAGAAAAAACGAGGAAAAGGCAGAGTCTTCTGTAGTTGCCTGCTGGAATAAAACGTTTCATTGGAAAAGTTATACTGCTGGGAACATGGAGCGTAACAACCGGTCATTTGAATGCGAATAATACACACACGCATTACAATGGATATAACGATCGTCATCACTGCCACCACATCTGTCAGTGGTAGATAAAAAAGATGAATCAGAGAAAGAATCAACGAGCCACCATCACCGCAACGAAACAACCACACACACAAAAATATTATGCATTGATTAAGAAGACTAAGCGGGCGAAGACATGTCTATGTGTGCGGCCCTAATGAACACACAATTTTCATGCGTTTACCTACATCTTTGTACACACTTTTTATTCACTCATTTTACATTTTATTTATTTAAAAGACATGCTCAAAAACGTATAAAATTTGGGTTTATTTTTTTCCACTACTTCTTCAACTCCTTCCTAATGAAGGGTATGTGGTAATAAGCATGTAAGATTGAGAAACTGAGTGTATTTCTTTGAAGAAATTTTAAGTTTTTGGAGTGCAGCAGCAGAGTAATCTTTGGGATTGGAACTTGTTTCCTCTCTTTATATTTCCAGGAGATTCGTTGTCTACAATATTCACATTACATTCTGGGCCATGCATGTTGAATTAATGGCTACATATATACCGTATACACTTAAGCATATCATCTCATCAACATCTTTAATCTGTAGATAAAGAATGAAACAAAATTGATCAGTTCAGTAACCTATTATTGTATCGTCGAGTGTGTTTTATTTAGCTATCTTTCGTTTCCCATGCTAGCATTTGCCTTGTACACATTTCACTTTTCTTGCTGTACTTTGAATTAAGTTGGAAATGGACAGGATACAGTGATCAAACAGTACGATAGGAAAGCAATGGTCGTTGAGTAAATTGAGTCAACTTATTTCAATTTTGTGCAGCATGAATGAACCATTTTTGTTTACGCGAATGCATGCCCTAATCAATTGAAATCAAAATGGACAATCAATGACCATTATTGCTTTCAGAAGAGAATAGTTAAAAATAATTTAAGGCTATATTATTGTATTAAATTTACGAAAAAATTTGAAAATAAGCTGTATAAGAGCATTTATTGTACAGTCTTTCAGCATAATACGTTGCCAATTTTGAAGTAGCTAGTATTTAGTGGGTGTGCTAGCTTAATTTGTACAAAAATAGAGCTACTTCAATTCTGAAGAAATGAATGAAAAACTCATTTGATACAAAAGCAACCAAAACGGAATCCTTTTCTGGCTTATGTTTATGAAAGGAAGAGGGGTGTAACATAACCTCACCTTTGGCTCCTAAATAAATTTTATTTTAGAGCACCAATTACATTTTAACACCCCCATTTCTCACCTAAATGACGTATATACTGTATAGTGTTTGTTCTTTCATGGATATCCAGATCAATGGCGAGACCAGTGCTGTGTACACCAATAATTACTGTAACAAAAGCTGATTCAACGACAAACACCGTGTATATCTATTCTTTTCACTGTTATCTCTGTGATAATCAATATTTTCAAACAAGCCATTCAAGCATAAATTTAAACATGAGACAGAGAGACAAAAAAACAAGATTTACTGCGGTCCAGAATCCACACTTCCTTTTTTACCCCATTTATGATACTTGATGTTGTTGTGTGGTAGCAGTGGTGGTAAGGTGGTTCTTTCACATTTACTATTATGTAGCTGTTCAATGTTAAAATTACATGCTATCAACAGACAACACATGCCAAGCGCTGCTGCTGGTCCTCGGTAAGTTGAATAACAAGCTTACTTCTTACCGTTTGTTTTTGTCATCACGTACCAAAAAACTGAAATAGACACAACAATTTTTATGTGGTCTGGTGACAATTTTAGGTATGCTATTCTACCTTTTTCAACACCGCACCGTCGCAGTTGCAGTTTTGTAAAGTATCACAAATGATAGAGCACTAACAGCAAGTTTTGAAGTACATGACTTGATATTGTATTTTGTATTTACCGTTTTAATATTTTAAGGAAACACGCCAAACTGAGCACATCTTAAATATATGATTATTATTACCACTACAATCATATAAAGTGGAAATGGTACATACCTAGATAATAAAATACGGAAGCTCATTATGACTGTCAAAAGAATTTTTTAACTTCTCATTATACCCATTTGGATTCCTGTTCAACATTGCCATTTTGAAAATTGTTGAGATGAGATGTTGATAATAGAGTACGCATTTTTAACTTGAAAAGGGAGGAAATCACACTATCAACTTTTAGATATGTGACGTGGGCCTTCATAAAATGCTTTCTTTTGACGTACTGTGTACTGCGTTGTTACTGCTGCGGCAAGTTATGAAAAATTTTTTTTTAAGTATAACATTTTTAAGGTGAGTGGTTTACGGATGTGGTTTTTTGTTGTTTTTTTAAACTTCTCGTTGTAAAAATTGATAGCATGGAGTACATCATGGAGGATGGATGAAAAAGCAACGGAAAAGAATTACTACTACTACAACTCATCCATTGTCATTCTTTATTTTGTTTCATTCATGCGTTACTTTAGCTATGATATTCATGAATTAAACATCAGTAAGTGTATGTACCTAGAGGAGTTTCCTCATCATCATCATCATCAGCTCATCAATGGTAATCAGTGCCGCATAAAAAGAGGAGATTTGTATTTACAACACGTTTCGAAATTGTGGTCGGTTGTATTACTCACTTTATTGCTTTTGGAAAAAAACATAAAGTAGATGGAATAGTTTAGCTTTTAAAAACTGTAATTTGCTCCAGTTTACATGATCCTTTTTATGCAAAATTAATAGTACATAAAGTTTAAAGTTATTTTGAAAAAAAAGTCTTTAAATGCATTTAAATGAAATGGTTTTTCCCTGCTACACAAACGTTTTTATGAATGAATGACAAGGAAAGAATGAAGGAACAGAAACCGCACACAAACTCCAAAAGTTAAGCTGACATGATCACCATCATTAACGATACGGCATAGCATTAGTAGTGCTTTAAGTTACCTAACTTATCAGAGAAATTGTGTACCATTCAAAAAGTCATTTTATTAAGAGTCATTAGCCAAGGTAAATTGCCCCTAAGAGTAATTTCAATGGCCTCCCTGAAGGAAAGTCCAAAGACATTTAGGTTACAAAAAGAACATCCAGGAAAAAAATTCGGTCCGTACAGTGATGATTTTGAAACTGAATTTAAACAGAATTGTACAGAAAACCACTTAAACTATTACCCGTTTTAATAATTTTTCCCTGTAGGTGAATATTTCCTGTTTGCTTTGAATAAATAAACCTGAATGACTTAAGAATACTGTCGCTTATAAAATTGCTCATTCTAAAAGCTAAGTAGAAAGTGAACAAATTTGTGTTGTCGAATACTGATGGATGACTAAGACCTTTCAAGAGATTTAACCCATACCATTTTCATTAACCCCACAGGTGAGGTCCATACGTTTTGTATTGTGGTGTAATCGGATCCTTCACGCAACAAAAAAATGCCATTCATAGCGTTTCTTTTACACAACCGTCCCACCAGCCAAAATCTGATGGGATGAAAGGTTGGTTGAAACTACACACGTTTAAAAAGGTATTTAAGCGTGCGCTATGAAAAAGTTCATTCAATGTGTAATCTCTATATACCTATCCATAATATCGGTTATGAAATGGAAGTACAGGTATAATCGTTTTAAAACTTTTACTCATTGAAACCACCAGATTCATACAAGCTCATTCTTAGAGAAAATTAAAAGCTGCAAAGAAGAAAACCGCAGGTCAGCGACTGGGTCAACCTAATACAATTTCTAGCATGAATAGACTGCAAGCATGTTGTTGTACAAAATGATGACAAGCCTCTGATCCCATATCGGTTTCTCATAAAGTTTTTAAGCTGGAATCAGTCAAACCGTAGATCCTTCGACAGGACCATGACAAAAATCAATGAAAAAATTATGTTCTAATCAGTCGGCTCATCATTCTTTCATTCACAACTTTCTCACTGACTCGCTCATCCCGTTCATTCTCTCGTACTTGAGCCTAGTGCATTTCGTAAGTTATAAAGTATAGCTATCAATACGAATACTAAGTACCTAATTTATCAAAGCACCATCAATGCGATGTGTATACCACCCAAAATCATCAGACACTCATCTATCTCCTCGACCAACTTGAAATCTATTCCACTACAAAACGAAGCCCTCACAATGAGTCTGTTACACCACCTGTCTCTACACAGAAAGCACAATTCAATCTTTTCTCCTTATCGTCATAAATGCATAACCAATACTTAAAACATTCTTCTTTTGCGTTTCCCACCGGTGTGAAACCATTGTTTTTAATTTGTCTACAACTTATCTCATAATTTAATCCTGGCTCCGTTCGACAATGCTTGTTTTCTACGTGTATATTTTATTGTATACCTAAGTGCTCGTTTTCTATTGCTCATAAATTAATATCTGGAGTTCAGCGTGCTGAAAAAATGTAGATAAATTCCAACACCCAATTTGGCACCAGCAATAAAATACAAATCGTAAAACATCTTATTATCTTCATACTGTGTGCCATATAAATACCTAGGTACGTGTTACTTGTATGATATGATGATGATATATTATTCAAGATTAAATGTACAAATGCACACTACTGTATCATCATCATCATTTTTCATTTGCATCAATTTAGCTTTTTCATTCACCTCAGTACTCATTTATTATTACACTATTCAAATAATGATGATAATATATAGGTACGCATTTATCGGTACAGAACTGTTACTGTTGTAGCCTGTCAGACGAGCAAAAAAGCGGGAGTTATTTCCGTCTTCTATCATCATAATAAAATTATTATTACAAGCTTACCAACAACCATAATATAATTACATTATGATTAAACATTTCTTGTGCACTTTTTTACAACAAGTAACATTGCCGGTTGTTCGGTTAGGAAGACTGTGCCGTGTTTTTTTTCTTGTTTTTTAGACTGATGTTGCATGTGTACTTTTAATTTCATTTTAATAATTGTGCAATGCTAATTTTGAAGTAGGCATTTATTTGGTGTCTTCACTAATTACATGTTTCGCCCTTTTATCTACTACCAAACATAAAAAGTGACTAGAGCAGCTTTACTGATATTGATCTAAAAATTGAACAAAAGTAAATTAAAATACTAGTTGTTTATTTTCTTTGAGTTGTTTCTCATTTCTATTGCACTATTGGCACACTACATTGTACTTCAATACTATTAATGATAATATTTTTCTGAGCAACATCCAACATTGCTCGTGGCATGATTTTATTGAATGAAGCTGGAGGTTTGGCAAAATATCATTATATCAGCAGGTCAAGATAATGCATGCAAGCAAGGATACCTGCACTATTCATCTTTTTTTACTTTGGAAAAGTGTTTTAAATGTGACAAGCAGGAGTTCCCTTTTTGTATTCTTGTTGAGTCCGACTAAGAGCCATTGATTGTTTCAAATCTGTTCCTTTTCTTATTCCTCCCATTCTTCTTACCGAACGACCACACTCTAATATACTTATAAAGTCAGAGAAGAAAACGAAATCAATAAAAAATGGTTTCCGTCTTGTTGGTGTTTAGCGTGCTCGTATGTATGAACATTGTTCTTTTTTCAAAAAGGAGAACAGCCGAAAAAGAGGAGAGGGGTTGCAGCGAAGAAAACTTGGCAATTTTATGATCCGTGGCAAACCCACCAACTTTTGTTAGGAGAGAGGGAGAAAAAAATACTGAAAAGTAGGCATGAGACAGCAACTTGCTTTTTGTTTACTATACAATTAAAAAGGAGTTCCGTACGCATGAACTGGTAGTAACACGGAGAGTAATGCAATGTGGTCTTGTGCTTTTTTGAGCAAACACGTCCTGTTTCCAGCGAAGTTGCAGTTGGTCAAAAACGCTCATTTCTAGGTAATAAAAAATCTATGAAGAGCGAAAAAAAGTGAGATGAGATGACCGATACAAATAATCTGCATGTTTTAAGGCTAGCAAAGTGACCACGCATATGCACGCAATGCAACCGTCATATTTTTCTCTCTTGGAGTAACATAAACTGCTTTGCTACAAGCATAGCAGTAGATAACAGTGTAACAATAATAAAGTTCATAAAAACAAAATGCTGTATAGATTTGTAGAAGATTGCTCCTCTACGTGATGCTCTATCAAATATAATATTGGAAAGTCAGTTTCATTTTTCATACCCACCTAGTTTTTGGGCTTCCTTTTGCCTCAAAGTCTTGTCAGAAAAAAAGCATTATTATTTCGTTCATATATTTTTGTTTCAGAAAAATATTGATAAGGCGCATATTAAAAAGTATATCATTATTACTGTACAGTTACGAAGGAGTCGTGGGTATTTGTAAAAGTGTAAAACGGAGCCAGGAGCAGTTCACAGGTTTTTATACATAATAATAATAATCGTTAGGGAAAAGAGTTTAAAGTTGTTTTTACTCTGTCTTCTTCTCCGGCAAGGAATTATTATAGGCATATATAGTAAAATGTAGACAGGAACTGAACATTTTTATGGAGTTATCTTAGAACAACACACACCGAACTTCTGTAGACCACTACACTACTCCTCCTGCTAACGAGCTCCAAGAAAGAGAGCAGGCAACAGCTCCTTTTATTTTCTCCTCGGCAGCATCAAACGCCAAGGTACAAAGGCAAAAAGTTATTTTCTTTTTTATGTTTTGGTACATAAAAAGGACGGACGGACAAACGAACGATTATGATGATGACGACGATGATGATGTATTCAAATGATAAAGCACTGCATATTAACATACCAATAATAAATTTCTTATACTCAATTCTTTCTTCTGTTGCCTTCAATTCACTCTAGTAAAAAAAATTATTATAATAAATGCCCATGCATATCTCTAACGTATCAAACTGAATAATGGCCAGTTGAAAGGCTCTCATCAGAAGTAAACTTTGCTGGAACATTTTAATTGAAGTGTGTGAGTATACGAGTATCTATGTACACTTACGTGTACCCATTATTGTTTCAACGATGACGATGATAACTAGCCTGATGCTCACTGGCTCATAGCTCGTTGTCTGTGCAGCCAGACAGACAAGCAACACAACAGCAGCTACCAGTTTACCAACCGGAGAGAAAAGTGGATTTTGAGTTTTCAGGAACTGAAATTTGCCCGGAGGTTTCCCATAATTTTTTCTCTCTCTCTTCTCCTCACATTTCCATATCGTTTAAGATTATATAGTAGTAAACTTTGCGTAGTAGTAGTAGTTGCAGTAGTAAAAATACATAAATAGATAGGTACATACTATTTATAAGATAACCCGGGTCAAAAATCAGCAGACAGAAGAAAGGAGGTGGTGGTGGTATGCTGCTGCATGGCTGATGTAACTCGTCGTATAAAATGAAAGAGAGTTGGTTATCTCTAAACCTAAACCAGAATATTTTAATTTTGTAGGCAGTTTATAGTAAAATTTTTGCACCATGCATAATCATCATTCTTGCCACCATTACAGCCACTATACCACACACACACATTAAATTTTATAGGCTGCCACCACTTTGTAATAAAAAAAACTATCCTGGCTGATATTCAAAGTGAGGGCATGCAAACTTGCAAACAAATGTACCTATACATCTATGTACCTACCTTAATGTCAATTCACTATCTATACGTACTTGAAGGAAAAGAAAACAATACCAGAAGAAAAGATAAGCAATTTTGCACGTTTTCTCTTAACAAGAGAACATTGAAAAAATATAATCATAGATAAAAAGGATCCAGCCTTTGATGTATTTAATATATGTATACATTCACTCCTCCCGAACTCCACGGACAACATTTAATGGAAAGAATATAATTGCACAACAAACCAAACCCCGGTAATCTAGAGTCATCAAAAAATCATAATTATTGGTCTCCGGTCATCCTCCTTCCCTTTTGCTGATGCTCATAATCTTGAATAACGTAAAAATCCTTTTGGCATTCCGATAATACTGCTACTAGTGCTACTATTACAGGCTCATCTATAATCTATTATATTTACCGACCGATATGATACATTTTAAAGGTAAAGAAAGTATGGGCAGCTGCAGCTGATTATATTTTTCAACAGAACAGAGGAAGCGCGCATATCAGTTATGTGCCATTTTTCTCAAAGTTTGAAAGAGAGTAAGCGAGTGGTCCGAAATACTAGATTCTTTTTTCAATTATTATTTTCTTGTTATATTTATGTGGCCACATTTTTGCTCGCTGCTTTCTTGATTCTCTTTCAGTTCTGTAAAAATGAAAATTCTTGCCTCCTTGATCGTGGTAGGTATGTATAAATACATGTATTTTATTTTTTCAATTAGAGCTTTTGTGCGTTTTTAATGGAATTATTTTGTAACACTCATTCACTCATTATATCCACACGGAGTCATCACACATCACACGGTCGTCATTATTTCAAATTAAAGCAAATAACACATGCGGTGAGAAAAAATATTTTCTCTAAATCATCATTGTCTCTGTCCTTTCATTTCAAGCAAAGGAAAAAATATATAGGCATACACTTTTTTGCATTTGTTTATTCTGTGCTTTGATGCTACTTCTAGCAGTCCTATTATCATCATCGACACATGTGTCGATAAAGCTGATTTTGTATTCACCTCGTCTGTCTTGTTCATCGCATAATATTAAGTTTATTTGAATTTTTCCTGAAAAAAAATGCACGGGATCAAGTTTTTAAGCATATACATACATACATCCTATCAATTCAATACTATTCAATATACCTTATATACAGGAATGCACGTTGCTCACACACGTTAGCATAATAATAAGCATCGCAAAAATGCAAATGCCAGCAGAGCGAACTGCTGTCAGCATCATCCATCCATTTTTTTTCTTTTTAAACAAGGTGTTAAAATTAATGTAGGCTCAAGCTGTAGAACGACACTTTTAACTATTTCACTGGAAAGTTACAAGGATGCTGCATTATATATGTAAAGTAGTGTAATGTTAATGTATTACATAATGATGGTTGAGTAAGGCGTACAAAAACAAGTAGGTTTGTTCCTACCTGACGAGACGAGGGAAAAACTCATAAAATATGTGTAATATATCATTTTATTATTTATCAAGTTTATATACTCATATACTGATGCATAATAGGTACGTACTACGTACCATCTTGTTATATCCTCAATCTCTCTCACTTTTGATTTTACTCTTGTTTTTTGAGTGATTGTGAATAAAAATGTTTTTATGATCTACTAATATCTCTTCTTCACTTTGCTCTTTGGTTAAAAGCAAGACGAGAGTGAGATGGTGCGGCAGTGATGAAAAAAAACTGACGCCTTTGTACAAGATGTTGTTCATGATGAGAGCTTAATCGCTTGATAGTCTCATTTGATAACAAGATTTTTACTAATGACTCCAAATTTATTTTTACTGGGAAAAAACAACCAGCGACTAATTTTTTGTCCTTATTTCAAATGAAGATATCAATTTTTTGAAGGAGGATAAAGAATGGGAAAGTCCTGACAGATAAACTTCTTATTTTGTACAAACACATAATGGCTCAAACCAGTATGAATTCCTGATCTCAAAATATAAAAAGAGTCTGCATAAATGCAAGAATTTATTTATTTAGTGCGTTCAAATAGGAAAAGGGGGAAGGAAGGAAAGGAGAAATTAGTTAAAGTTTGTAATTAAGTAGCTGAGTGTTGACGTGTGACTGATGATGATAATAGGCATGGTATGAATAAACTGTGTACTTGTGCATGTATGTTCATTACAGACAGACAAATTCAGGTAAAAAGTGCTTGGATGAGATAGACGCAAGTGTAATAAAGTGGAGTTTTATGTACACATTCAGAAACATGCATACATACATACATACATCTAATCAGTATACTTGAATGGATACGAACGTGTAAATGAAAGTTCATGTTCACAGACAAATGAAGACTTCATTAGTATTTCAATCGCGGACTTGACCTGAGTGAGCATGTGTGTGCGAGTCAAGAAGTAGTAGTATGCTTGCACTTTGAATGCAAGTTTTGTACACAATTTTGACTGAATTGTAGTAGGAAATAAAGTAATACAGATTGGGGCAATTAAGAGAAGTAAAAAGACTGGCAGATAAAATAACATCAATTACATAAACGAATGAGTGTAGGAGTCTATTATGCATAGCCAACAATTCCTTTTTTGCTTTTCACTGCACACACACACACACTGCATATTCGAATTAATATATTTTGATTGCGGTTATAAATGTACTTATTTGTACATCTGCTAACGCGAGAGAGGGAAACGGTTGGCGTGAATGGAAAAGATACAATGAATTCAAGTTTTTTATGGTAAAAAAACTAAACTATTTATGCACCTTGTTCTTATGATATTTCTATTTTCTTCACTTCCTTTATAAATCAGACATACCTTGTTTTTAAACTGAATTAGCGGATATTTCAGTGAGTTTTTTAAATACATACATGTATACATACATCATCATCATCAACATCATCAGTAGATTTCTTGTAATGAATTGAATTATTAATGTGAAGTTTATGTTTACTTTTTTTGGGCTACTGTTCAAAAATCTGCGAAAAAGTGGGAGTTGCTGTCTTCATCCTTGTTAAACATGTTGCTTTTACAAGATTTTGTCTTTTTTTTAAAACAAACTCTAAAAATGCAATGCAACAAAGTAGGAGAACCTTAATACTACTACCTACCATGCATGCATGATCATGATCTAATTATCAAAGATGATAAATGTATTTTCTAGTGCAATAATTATTTTTTACGAGCTGAACTGAAAACTGCACAGTGCACACATGACTTGCAGTATTCAATGCGACATTAAACTCATATATTTGAATAAATTTTCCAAAAGTGATTTCACTTGATAAAAAAAACTTTGTTGGTGGTTGGATTTGAATCGTTAGTGATTAGGTAATTGACGAAGCATTAAAATGGAAAAAAACTCCTTTCCCTGGTCATTTTCACTATTACTACTACTATGAGCAATCCCACATTACACTACTACGAGCTCTCATTTTTTTACTAAAAAAATATTATCTACACACATTATCTACCGATTATTTTATGTAACAATGCCTAGCATAAAGAGCAGATTTTCTGGATACTTGAAACTGAAAAAATTATTGTAAAAAGTGTACCAGTCGTAATAAAAACAAAGTATGCATAAAACACTCTTAATGGATTGAGTGAGCAGGGTGAGCAGTGCGAACACACCAACCAAGCAGCACCACCATTACTACTACTACGACTACTTATTACTACCACTACCACTATTCTTACAACTAAACCGCATAAATACATATAATATATCTAATATAGTGTGTGTATTCGTAGTAGTCTGTGTACTTTTTAAAGATCACGAGATCAGATTAGCATTTAATTGGTTGTGGCTATATTTTATGATAACAAAGCCTTGAAAACATGAAAGTCATCAAGTAAGCTCAGGGTACCCCGAGCT
>JAHZMZ010005414.1:0-11964 GCA_027743805.1 Lepidocyrtoides sp. E14
CTGAGCTCGGGAGTATTTATAGGCACTCTACTAAAAAGACTCTGATTTCATCTGAATGAAGAACCGGATATAAGGAAACTGTCCAGCATGCCTAAAGCAAGCGATTATTGAGCTTCCTCTTTCCAGTGTATTTATTTGTTGAGAAAGATGAATGCAACTAAAATTATATGCTTTTATATGCGTTATCATCACCATTTATAAACTCTTGCATAGCTAGCAGTAGTGAAAGTGAGTTGGCTGCAATGATTTCACGATCGACAGTCTGTTCAACTTTTTTTTCTCCATTCTATTTCCGCTCTCTTATGCATCGAAATAATGGACCATTAAGCTGTCAAATGCTATAATTTCTTCTGATTGGAGCCGCCCTGCTAGGGTCTTCTTTTTTATCATTCTGGAATACACATCCATAAATACCTACCTACATGCACACAAGGAAGAAACAGCGTTTATCCAAAGAAATGCATGTGTCTACACGCTGTTACTTTTTTCAGCTGTAGAAAAAAATACCAAGACCTCTCCCTCTCTAGAGAGCCATTCAACTGGGCTAAGCCATGAATCATTTTTCAAATCCAATCTAATCCCCATTTCTCGGGTTGCTCATATAGGGCACATGGTACACCAATTACCTACCCATACTATCCTGTATTTTCACCCAGGAGAAAAGGGTAACTTGACGTACGTAAACAACAGTAATAGTCAGTGTGTACATGTGGCTGTGTGTATTACACATACCTATATACAATATATGCATGAGTGCACGCCATAAACCGTATGACAGACTTTTGAAATAGTGTAATTTTTTCTTTACTATTATTGCTTCAAAGTTAACTCCTTTAGTCAATTTCTCGAATAACAAAAATCTTCCAACATTAGCAAGTGTATAATGTATGATATGCGTGGGCTCAGTTATTTTCGTCACTTTTGCATTTTTCTGCTTCATTCCCTAAATTCTTCCTCTACTATGATCACTCGAAATGGTAGTTGAAAAAACACAAAAATCTGTTGTTATGCTGTGTTATGCAAATAAAAATACAACGTTTTCGTAGAAAAAAAAAACAAATAAGATTTACTCGGAGGATTTAAATTCGAAATTATTTTTGCTTTTCTATCATCATCAAGAGAAAATCACGAAGGTTCTGACTGTGGTTTGCATAGTTTATATGTAATTTGAATGCTTTTCTCTTTTTGCTTCTGTTACAAAGAGAATTTCCTCAGAAAGATTAAAATGTATATACATCTACATACCGTTGCTCATGCATCTTAAATCAATGGAGAAATAAATTTGGCAAACTGACAGTAGTAAACTGGCGGACGTCAGGTAAGTTTGATGTGTTAATTTAAATTACTGAAAACCTATAATTATTTTTGCCGCCCCATCAAGAGGGAAGGTTGGCGTAGAAATAATTTCAATACATTTTACTTCAACAATCCAACACTTTGGCTTGACATTAGTGGATTTAGATCTTAGCACTAATAAAGATTTAAATTTGTGACAGATTAACAGACAAAACGAACGTAGGTTTATATGCAATAGTTTTTCTTTCGTTTTTACAAACGTGAAATGCTGAAAGATGTTCGATATTGAATGCGATCATAAAATGACAGTTTTTACAAAAGGTACAATCCTTCCCAACGCACATAATATTGCTCATGGCAGCCAACTGGCTGTGACGAATTCGTTTATTGGACAAAGTCGAAACATTTGCTTCTTCAGCCGATCAAGAGTTACAAATTCTGTTGAAAAGACGAAACAGTAGAATTGATTTTGATAGTGTATGCACATTGTCTATAATTTTCAATAATCTTCCGCCTCAAAAATTGCAGTACAACTTCAAGACTTCCTGTTCTGGTTAGTATTTCGTAAATGTGGTTTTGAAATAATGTGCAGTAGTTTCGATATTGACCTCTCCAAAAGAAGTCTTTGCATAGAAACAAAAATCGGATTTTACAGCATTCCAATGGATGTTTGTACCAACCCAAGAGAATAACTGAAAAACTAATTTTCCTTTTTTTAAATCTAGCAATGTAAAAAGTAACGCAGCACTAAATGACAGGTATGGAGGGCATTAAATTCTAAAGGTCCACATGTTGGTTTTAACACGACGTTGACTTGTAAAATAAAGGTTAAAGGTTACACGGGCATTCAACCAATGCCATTAAAACAATACATTGTTTTAGAAAATGCATGCATGTTAAACAATGCTTTGAAAGAGACTTAAAGCCAGCATAAATAATGCCCCCATTTCGCTCCTATGTAGACACAGTAGTAGACATGATGACAACGGTACCGTAGTCATTTATAGAACCTTTGTGACGCACACATGGCATTTTTTCACAAAAGGAAAAAAAGTATACATTTGTGACAGAGCTTACTTGGAAATATTTGCTACCTATAAGAATTTTTTTTAAATCCTTTGCTCAATTACACTGCCTCAATTGTAGCGTGTCTGTGTTTGTGAGGTTGCCATAATCCACAATAAAACCGACACTAAAATGACTTGAAAATACTTTTTGCCTTTTCCCACCTCACCAGATCTTCCACAAAAGTGACAAAGTAATTTCAAAGGTATAAGCAGAACGCGAAAAAGACAATTTTACTTCGGAGAGCCTCGCCTAGAATTTACAATTAGCACAATCACTTAAAGCGTGCATCATAAATGAATAATATATTATGAACTTGTTTTGAATGCTTCAATGCTTCCAGTAACCTTTTTGTCAAGCTCAATAATTTATATGAACCATACCGTTAGCTCGTCCCCAATTCTTTAGTACGCACACGTCACACGCACAATACAAAAGTCGTAAATGTTTCTAACGATTTACAAACTTTCCAAGTTCATCTTCATCTTCCACTTCGATCAAGATTTCATGGTGGGAAAGTAAAAAAATTGGCTACAAATCGGTAGGATTAGAAAAACAAAGTAAGTAGTCCAGAGATGATTTGCGCGACTTTGCAAACTCCAACTTAAGTCAGAGATTCAAAAAAAAGTTTCACAACAAATAACAAAAATATCTGTACTGATATGACCTATAGCGTAAGTTTACTTCAAAATTTATGGAAATCGTTCATTTTATAAGTAAACTTTTTTAGGCCAAAATAAACTTGAATGACGTGTAAACAGACGTGCCTTAGTGGCTACACACCAATCTTTTTTTTGGTTGAGGCATAAAAGTTAACTTAAATATTTACACCATTAGATTCATCAGCATCATCACACGTTTCTTGATCCGAGCACTTTCTCTTAAACTATCTGTTCACATGCTTGACTTTAAATGCCTGCTAAGTATAAAATATTCGTGACACGAAGACTTCATATAATATTCATAACGGCAATGAGGGAGCATATAAAATCATAAAAAGCGACCATTAAGAAGATTATTCTGGGACAGATAATGATAACGACTAGCACTGACAAGACAGTACTTATTCAACTATTATTATTACGTACTTTGAACGATTTCGTTTAGAAATGTGAATTGGTATGAAGGAATCACATATGTACAAGCCATTTCACTTGTTCCCCCTACAATTTACCATTCTTATGCACTGTAACTCTGTCTAATTTTTTTTTCAAATTGGACCATCAAGTGAAAGAGAATGACTATGACGTGTCCCACTTTCTCTTTTGATAATCCATATTATCTAACTTTGCGCTCATATTTCATATGAATTTGCATACTTTGCCATTACTTGGTCTGTAATAGAAATACAGAGATTGTGGAGAGCATCTGCCGATAGTCATTTTCTATGGATATTATTATTATTATCGTCCTTTTCCTCTTGAACACAGCATTGGTTGAGAAGTACAAGAGGCGACAAAAAGAAAGTACTAGCCAACACATTACCACAGTTTTACACATTGTGATGGTAAAGTTTGACATAAATGTTCGATTTTGCTCACGTCGCACTGTCGCAGTACCAACTTTCTATTCTTTCTTACATTTCTAAAAAGTCGTAAAAAATTAGTAAGTGCGAACATAGCCGTTCCAGAGAAAACAGAAGAGTGCTGTGTGGATGCTGATGATAATGAGAATGCACGTTAATAATAGAAAGCATTTTGCTCAGTTGAATGCTAACAACGACCATTTAATACCTAGCTGATTTAATGGCTGGTTGGTGGTATGTAGTACGATGCCAACAAACTTCGCTGAATAGATTGAAATTTTCACGGTAAACCTCGTCATTCTTCATTTATACAAATGAGAACCTTAATTTTTATGGAGAGGTTTGTATTTTTTGAAGAATTCTTCATAAAAGTGTGTGTGTGTGTGTGTGTGTGCTGAAGTGAGATAGCAAAATGAGGAGAGACCACGTATAATTAAAATAAGAGGAAAAGTATATTAGCAATTCCAAAACCAATACATGTATTAAAAGCGACTTGAGTACGAAGAAGGAAATATAGCCCCGGCTCAGTGTCACCAGTACACCATAAGTACTTGGTTTTTAATGCAAACTTCTTTCAGAGGGCGGTATCACACAGGCAATTATACGGTGAAAGGAAGTACTTATCTACAAACCCTTCTCTCTCTCTCTCTCTCTCTCTCCCTTTATATTGCTTCACTTGCAAGTTTTAAGATTTCCCTCTAAGGAAATAATAAACCAGCAAGATTCCCGAGTATTTCAGCATGATCAAAAACTTTTTCCTTTCATTTCGCATCCTACGTTCTTCAACAGCGTGAATATTAATATAGTATTATGAGCAGAAGTAGTGGCAGTAGTGCGGTTTTCTCACGTGACACTATTTTCTATTTCACTTATTGAAACGTACAGCGACAGGTATTGAGACTTGGATTATACAAGTCCTTTTCTCTAGTTTTGTAAGTGGAGGTGCTAGTGGAGAAAGATTAAACGCAGAGATAGAATGAGAGAGAACACAACATGCAAAACCTCTGGTTGGTTGACTATCATCAGCAGCACAACAGCTTGTCTCGTGTTGGTTGACGGCATAATAAGTGGGGGCTGTATGAGAAGTGGCAGTATTGCTGGTGTTGGTGGAGCTTATAAATACACCTTCACCCGCATCTATGCACTCTCAACGATCTGCACTTTCATTTCCTCTGCTTTGAACAATGGTGCTGCTGATTTCTTGTTACAATCAAAACTAGTCCCAAGGTAAATTGCTCAAATTTCCATAGGGAATGAAGCCACTTCTTTTCAACTTGCACTACTTTTATTCTTTCTTTTCTTTTTCCTCTCGCTGTTTGTCTTGTCTCTTTCACTCACTTTTCCTCTTCCTTCGTAGAATACACCAGCACCAGCAGCCAATATTTTTGCACCGTACACATTACCCTCCTCTCTCTCTCTCTCACTTGCCTATACCACTTCTCGTCCACTTTTGCATCTATATCCTTGCCTAAATAATAAATGGCGTAGCATGAAGTACATCAGGAAAACAATAAAGGCAATTTGTCCAAGGGTAAATTTCAGATAAAGAGAGACAAAATGTTTGACTAAGTTTTCCGATGTTTTTCTACTCTCCAAACATTCATAGTGTATTTCATTATTTATGCAAAGATACACTTATTCATACAGCTAGAAAAACACTTGCTTTAACCGCACGTGGTTTTATTATGCACTCGTAAAAGTCGAATTACTGAGACAATTTTCAATTATTGAGCTTGAAAAATGTTTGCTGGATCATGAGAAGCGACATGGTACGCCACTTTCTCTCAACTTTCTTCCAGAAAACTTTTTTATACATTTTTTTTCTCGTCGGTGGGCTAAAACTTTAAAATTAAACTACATGTTTCGTTTCACTAAAAGAAAATACGGTTGTAAGCAGTCGCCAAACTGCCTACGCATTTTTTATTTTGTACACGAATAGTACACCTATTTCCATCCGAAAAGAATTCTCTTGTTCTCGTTTTTATCAAAGTAAGTGTAAAATGCTATAGGTAACAATGGAACACACATTCCGACGCATGTATATTGAAAACCTCAACGTCACTCAATACGTGTACCTACCTACATATCTATCTATATTTATATTTTTGCGTCGGCTTGTACCCACCATATTATGTGGTAAATTTACACTAACATTAAGCAATGTTCAATATATATGTAGGGATTCGTATACCAATGTTTCCCATTATTTTCCTATTTCAAAGAAAAAGGAACAAAGCTTTTTTTACTTTTTACTGAACACATCCATTGTTGCATTATTGTATAAGATTGGTCAAGCGGATCAAGTTCAGTGAAAAAGTCTGGAATATTGGATTAGATCAAATAGTAAAATAAGATCAATGCAATTTTTATCACGCGTGCCGTGTATATAAAAAAAGTCTGAACGTCTGTTGTTGTGTCCCCGAATACAATCCCAACTGTACTTCAAAAGTTATTCAAACTCGGTGAGAGTTATGCACTCGTGGTGGCTGAAGGGAGAAAAGGTTATCCAATATCCAAACAAATGGGTCACATATGGCGTGAATATCTGCAACAAAGGAAATAGAGACAATCATTAGTGCCATGACAACAATGGTGATAATGATAACAGATATACATAAATATAGCATGTGACGACATGTTGGGATTATTGAAGTAGTTGAAAAAAAATGCCCGTAAACCTATAAAAATTTAATATTACAAGAGAATGGGATATTATGAAGTAGAGTAGGTTCATACACTAGCTGTTAGTTATCATCATAAAAGTTTTAATGGTATATATGCGTAATGACATCATCGACAAAAGGAGCCTGTTGAAAGAAAATTATATAATATTTACGTACTTTGTTCCATTGTTTTTGTACCCTATAGCCACCAGCCTGCTTTTAGCAGGTCCTGGTCTCGGCCGCATTGAGAAACAAAGTCTATCAGTTTATAACGACTTTCATTACACGCAAATGGTTTCATAGACAAAATGCCAAAAAAAAACTCCGAGTTTACTTTATCTACACGTTGGTTCTAAATTTTCATGGGGATGCATTCTCCTTCACTTTGCCCCTCTACACCTTCCTCAATAAAGTAAATAATCTCAAGTTTTGTACAAAGCAAGTGCTTAGAAGAAGAGAAAGTGCTTGGCGGGTTTTGTTACAGTGTGTGTAACCCAACTATAATAATGAATGTGACTTGCTCTTCATCCTTTAAAAGCAAAACCTGGCGTTCTTTCAAGTCCTCGTGTACTTTCACAGAAAAAAACGAGAATTAAGAGATAAATGTTCCGATTTGTGTCCTGGCAAGTACAAAAGCTTCAGGAAATACTATTACAAAGCCGTCTTCCACTGCAAAGTTGGTTATACAAAAATTAAGATGCCGCATCATTTTATCGTAAGAGATTTTACGAAAAACAAACAAGTTACGAATGCTTCTTCTTTCGGAAGGAAGCCTACACGCTTTCCTATTTTTAAGAAGGGGAAAGCTATAACTAGTGAAAAAGTGCAAAGACCCTAAAATACTAGCAGCAACAGCAGTAGTGGTGCAATGCTCGAGTGATGGAGTTGAAGGTTGGCTGATCATTATCATGTGAAGGTTATATGTATACCGTACATGCATACTTTTGCTACACTTTTGGCCAAAAACTTTTATGCTCCAATATTTGTGTTCATTCTTTTCGAACAAGAGCTTTTCCCTCTTGCTTTTCAATCAGAATGAAAATTCGTAGTATTTGTATTCCTATAATAATAACAGTATATTAGTTTTACATGGGAGAAAAGTTTCTCTTGTTTTGAAGACTTACCTATACATATACATGCACATTAACCTAAGAATGAAGATGTCTACACAAAATTTTAAGTATCCTAGAATATTTAATACCTACATTGTTTGTAACAAACAAATTTATTAGGCACACTTTTGCCAGTAAAAAGCAAAATTTTGTGTAAAAAAAAGAAAATGGTGCTTCAAAATTATGGGGCGTTGTGGTCAGTTAATACTCTGAAATACTCTACACGCAAATTCTACTGTAAAACCTATAACTCAGTCTGTCCAGTAGGAAATTTATTTCTCTCCATTTTGAGCACGTAATATTCCACAAGAGGTAATGTTCTGCTTGGATCAAAAATTTGCTTGCGAAATTACCCTGCAAAAGTTTCATGTTCTAAGCGTTACGTAAGACTTCATTGAATTGCCAACAAGAGTCGAAATTCAAATAACGAGTTTGTGAGCTAAGTAAACAGCTAAAATTAAACTTTTCCAAGAACAGAGTGAGGAATAAAGATGGCGAAACATGAATGAACATTTAAATCTTCCAAACTACAAGTAGCATGGCATGTATGTAGGTACGCACGTGAATTCTAAGTAGTTTGGTACTTACTTAGGGAAAAACCGAGGAAAACGTGAAAATGGCATATTCGTTAAAACCTGTAATGATGATTAGACACATTTGATATGAAGAAAGAAAGTTTTGAATAATTTTCATCTCCCATTCTGGAATTTAGTAGTTTTGCCAAAGAAGCGAAGAAAATAGAGCTCGATTACTTGTTATTGACATAATACACCTACGCCAAAATTATACAAATTGAAAGGAACAAGTATTTATAAATTAAAGAGGAAGAATATTGGTGGCGATGAAAGTATGAAAAGGCATGATAAACAAGATGTTGTAAGTTTTGCATTTCATACGCCCCTGCCATTCTTTCTTCCTATTTTTTGCGACAAGACTTTGCACGGTAGCTCTTTTTAGTAGATAATGATGTACAATGAAATTCAAACAAATGTTCGTCAAAGTATAAATTATTGATTACAAAGTTTCCCAAGAATGTAAGAAGATGTAAAATTTTGAGTGCGTCTCCAACCAAGTGAACAGGAGAACACAGAGATATATAATGCTTGTTTGCAATCAATTATTACGTTAATGTACATTTTGACTCTTGGGCATGAAAGGAAGCATACAAAATAGGAAAAAAAGTTCAACTCCCACAGTTGAAATCGGACAAAACAATGTAAAATTGAGTAATGCTCTATCTGCTTCATCTTTTCTCTTTTATTTCGTGGCCTTCCTATACACAGCCTACAGGTTCCAAAACTGGATTGACGAGACACATTTTTATTTTTTATCTGCGGGCAAATATAATGAAATCAAAATTTCATCTCGCACAAAATGTTTGCAGCTGTGTGTTAAGAGGTTCAAACATCTGGTTTAGTTCTGTATGTCAGTAAAAGGGTAGCAATTCACAAATCACACAATTTTGATAGACTCCACCCTTCTCGTATTTATAGATGTAGATACGGAGTTGCTTTTATATTTTAACATGTTTTCAATAAAAAGGTTGTGCTTGATCAGCGATTTGTATTTCCTCAGGGCTTGAATAAGCAAATGAATGGGAGCACTGTGATTTATTTACCTGTCAACTTGTATCAACCTACCTATTTGATATAATCCTGAAAAATAGACTGGGAACGGCATGAAGTAATCTGCTTCTATTATGAGTAAAGGAATGTTTTAATTGGAATGGGTAAAGAAAACCTGTTTGCAGTGTGAATCCTGTAGTAAGTTGCACACTTACAAATACCTATCCCTGTGTACCTTTGTCGTATTTTAATTAATTTGTCTAAATATACTGACTTCTGCTGTCGTTTTCAAACAAATGTAATAAGGACGTATATGCGTCATGTTTTATGATACAAATGAAGCACTGCATAAGGAAATAAATATAGATTTAAGATACATACTAATCAATCAATGACTAGACAATAATAACTTTTACTACTAATAATAAAGTTATCTGCTGCTTAATTAGTTGCGCCGTTAGGAAGCATAATAAGCATGTTTAACACATGACTTTCATATAACTTTTATATACAACTAAGATGAAAATTTTTGAAAAAAATGGCAGAGAGATATATTATGTAACCAACCACATAAAGTATTTTGCTGGAAGTTTGCAGAGTTAGTTTGGTTTGAGCAAACGGTCCATGAAAATGAAACTGGTTAAAAATTTAAATGCTATATACCATAACGAGATTTCAGGCATTATTGTCCACTTGTTTATAAGATACAACAATACGAAGTCAAATGTCATTGTTGTTTGTCATCATTACCTGCTGCTTAGTGTAAAAAGCACAATGCAATGATTTCAGCCTCTATAGCTACTTTGTTCTTCTGCGTTACAATTTCCTGCAATTTCTATACCTTTACGATAGCTTGCATATTTCATGTACATAACGTGCATACATATATCACAACATTTTCCATTGTGTGTGTGTGTGTGCGTTTGTATTAGGTGAATATTACTGCCACCAAAATTAGCAATTATCCCTTTCTTTCCTGGGGAATGAGTTCAACACAAAAGCATTATTCTGCAGTTGTTGGTGTGTAAATGCACCACCACAACCACGGACACTCTCACATCGAAACAATTCTATCTCTGTAATTCTCATTTCCCATTTTTATTATGTGAAGCAAGGGATGATGGTGGTGGTAACTTAATTTAGGAATTCGGCTAATGATGTGATGCTGAGTAATCATGAAGTGTGCTGGTTGCCACACACTACTGCTCTCTATTTGTTTTCTTCCTTTTGATACTTTCTCCTCTCGTTATGAATAAAGACAAAACTTTTTGAAAAGTTATCCAAGTAGAAAGGATATTACCTATGCAATACGGCGGGAAGATGAGGATAAGTATATAATTATTATTATGCATGCTGCTTCATGTTACATGTGTGGGAAATCAATGAAACCATTAAATTGTCCTATACGGATATCCGTAGCGGAACAAGTGTATTCTCTACTAACTTGCCATTTCGTGTCACGGATGACTGGCTAGCTGAAAATTAGGAGCTAGTTCTTAACATGATTATAGCCAAGAGAAGGGATTGTGTATCATTAGCAAGTGTCATTCACTGCCGTCTTCAATCTTGTAGTGAAAGTCATTTGCGCCTGGTGCAAGTTTAAGGAAGAAATTGATTCAAATCATCTTCCAACTTTTTTTTGCACATATTCTTTCATTTGCACATCAATCCTTTTAGCTGATGGGAAATAAGTATGTCAAATATTTACCTTGTATTATTAAGACCAAAAATTGCAGTGATTATTAATAGAATTAACATATATTTTAGTGAGAATATTGACTGCCAATATGACCGTGTCGATGTATGGTTAAGTGAATACAGAATTTCAAAGTTAATATTATAAAAACAAGCCACTTGAGGTGTCATATGACAAAGTGTGTAAAATGTGATAACATTTAAAAGGAATGCTAAGAATGAATACAAACTTGATGCCATGGTGGGTCATAAAATAATAACTGACCATGACGTTGTCATCTACAGAATTGGGTTGACTGTCTATTTTTGGTGCATTTCTGTCGTAAGTGAAGATAAACAACCATAAAGTACGGAATAACTGTATAAAAACAACGTAAACTTTATTTATTTTATGGCTCAGTAAGCTGTCAAAATAAGCTGAAGTCGATATAAAAAATTAAGGTAATGAAAGCAGCCTATCAGATTAGGTTTGACCTTATCCAGAAGTAAACAACCGAAACCAGAAAATCCTGTATTCGTGTCACCACTTTTGTTACGAAATCGATTGAAAATTACATTTCTCTCGGATCAGATTAAATTTATGGAGTGGTCGAAATGTCTAAATTATTTAGTCATCGATAATTTATAAACTTCAGAAGCTGAACAAGCCAACAAACAACAACATCGAGCAATGCTGGCAGGTGTTTTTCAAAACAAACGATATAACGTCGTCGCAAGTAGATAAATGCCTAATAAGTCAATTTCATTGCTGGGCTAAATATTAATATTTGAATATTTTCTAAAAGCAGTTTTTTTCAACCTTTGTGACTGCAACTAACTCATGTTATTTTTTCAGTTGTCTTATCGACTCATACGTGGGTTAGTGTTAATATGTTTATTAGCATGTTTCTTGATTCAATTTCCGCTTACATTTAAGTACTTATTTTATTTTTGTGCAAAAACAAAATAAACTCGCCGTAAACGCGATCATAACAACGTAGCTGACCAGTTTTAATTTGAAAGTAGTGGACACAAGAATGATTTATCATAGACTTTCAAACGTT
>JAHZMZ010005415.1:0-11001 GCA_027743805.1 Lepidocyrtoides sp. E14
AAACGCTGAATTATGTGTACGCCTATTTTTGCACTACTGCAGCTTCTTCTTTTACCCCACAATGCACGGTTACTACATACTATACTACAAAAGTGTGTAATACAATTTGCGATTATAAATCGCATTATAAGCACTAAGCACTTTAGTAGGTGATAAAGAAGAAATCGGGGTCACGAGTCATACAGTCACACGACGACGAAGCAAGCCAGTCGGCAAAAAAAAATGTTATAAAGATGTAAATTTTTTTCTCTCTTTTTCTATCCTTTCGTCGTTTACGTTTGTTTTTCTTCCTTATCATTGTTGATGCAGTTTACTTGGCTATCCCAACAAACTTTTCCTACTGCTCTGCACCTGAGTGAGGAATTGTACATGCTAGTCGGTGGTATTCGTCCGTCATCCTCGCCGTAGCACACAAAGCCCTAAAACAAAAAAGGAACGTCTTTTTTAATCACTGACATGCATGCAATGAAGCACAGGCATCATGTGGGCCTGTTTCATTCAACTGCATCCTGTTATCCTGTATATATCCTTATCCTCTGCCCTCTCCTCTTTCAAATGTAAGTCAGTGAGCTGTTGATCAAGATCACAAACGCATCACATTACACTACCATTGACTACCACTACTACGATGACAAAACTCAATTGTGAATACTAAAGAAAAGTTGTGAATGAGCTAAAGAGAAGAGTCTCGGCACACATGTGTTTTATTATTGGTCAAAAAATGATGACTAAGCACGAGAACGGCCAAGATGCAGATGGCGAGGAGATGGAAAAAAAATATTGAGGATCCTGTGTAAATTAAAACCCTTGATGATTCATTGCATGAGAGGCATGATAATGAATGTAAATCATAATAATGTAGTGTACATCCGTAATGAAAAGCCAAGGCATGTCACAGTGTCGAATATGTACCTACCCACATGCAAATAAGTGAACGTTAGTAGTAAATGTGGGTCTTTCCTTTTCATTCCACTCACTCTTTCGTTGATCCCTTTGACTTTAATGCTTAGTATTTGCTATAAAAGCAAGAAGAACTTGTCGTGTTTTCGTCTCAATGGGCTCTTCATCACTAGTGTATATTTCAGTAACAGTGTTATTATGGGCTTGAATTTATGAGGTCTGCTACCGTTTTTGGTGCTAGTCGGTCTCATTGATTCAATCAGCCAAGTATACTCAATACTGTATTCAGTCAAATCAGCGCATCGGAAAATAAGGAATGCACAAGCCCATAGTATTAGTGTGCAAAAAATGTAGTCTTTGCTCAGTTTCTCTGTTGTGTTGCGTAGGCAAATATATTTTTTTCGTAGTTGTTTTGCTTTGTGTTTTCTTGGTATAATGATGATGATGATGATAACTACTCATGTTATAGTGGTGGAACTGAGAAGATTATACCAACTTCTAATGAAGCCGGTAGATCTACAACACATACATAATGTACTTAAGTACGTAAGTAAGTTGTATAAGTCTACGTACATAAGTTGCAGTTCTGGTTCACCCTCTACACCTCTGCCTCACTTGTCAAAAAAATGCGACACTTACTGAATACTGATACTACTACGACGTAGACAAGCTCCTAATAGTAAGCCTAGTTTACCAAGAAAAGTACTTTCTTTACCAACCACCACCTGCACTTCTCCCTCCTTCTTTCCATTAGTATCATTAAAATTATGATGGCGTAAGTAGTTTTACTCTGAAATGAATCTTGACATCGGCCTGCAAAAACCCTTTTTCGGAAAATCTACTTAATTGTATTATTTTTGATGCTCAGTTATAATAACCTTATGACGACTGTGATGTCAGCAAACCAAGAACCTTGTTTATTTTTGCACATACTTTTTCAGTTAACTATTTTCAACACAGTTATCCTCCATTTTTGCTTGTTAAAGACATTGAAGTGTATGTAGAAATGGATTACAAACAGCAAACAAGCATGTAGATTAGATGCATAATATTTTGCCATACAAACCGAATGTGCACTAGTATAATATAGCTACTAGTAACCACGTTACGTTCCGATGGTTTTGCATTTTTTTACGTGCGTCGCAGTAATGTAGCCAAACAAACCAACACCGCACAAAAATAGCTTTTTAATGATAAAGGTAAAATGCCCTTGTTTAACTGTTACATTTAAATTCCCGTTGCTTCGCATTTTCATTTGTATTTTTGCATGCTTCCTTCTAATCCTTCTGCATAAAGGAGCCTATTTTGGCAGACGAGACCATGTATTATTTATTCCTAAGTATATGCGCATGCATGCATACAACACCCTTTTATTCTTGTGAAAAATTCAGTAGCGGTAGTTGTGCTACTATAACTTAAATAAAAAGGACAGTAATCATCCTAGGTAATAATAATCAAAAAAATGCTATTGTTGTTTGTCTTGATCTTGAAGACTACGATGACAATGATAATGATAATGCTATTTAAAAGTGCAAAAGGCCGCAAGAGTCAAGTTAAGGTTAATAACAAAAAAACATCTCAAACTAATCTTTGCCTTCGCTCTTTGTTTGTTTAGCTAGGTATGCATTTATCATTCATTCATTTCGTAATAATAATAATAATAAGTATGTGCTTGGCCATCGCTTATGTTGTTGGTTCCTTATTGTTGTCATTGTAAAAAAAAATGTAACAGTGAGAAGAGATGGTTAGACGATGATGGAATTACGTGTACCACAACGCTTTGCTGCTATCATTTTGAATTAGGTATGTAATAGTATTTTATCTACGCTAACGCCATTACCGTCAGCCAACTACCTGATTAAACCCTATATTTTGTGGTGGCTTGTAATAATAAATTAGTAAATGCAATGTCACTGTGATTATTGTAGCGCAGAGATTTATAAAATGAGCATCCTACTTACCTACATGTAAAATATTTTTACAATTTGTTTACGAGCTATGATGAGTTAACCGAAGCTTTTAAGTGTTATGTAGACGATAATTTACATTACTGCTTTCAAAACCATAAAAAAAGGATGCAAGGAAGTTGGAATAGATAATTGAAATTAACCTAGAGTGTAAACGACGAAATCGCTAAATGGCACGTTTGATGATGTAAAGTTAAAAAATGATGGTGGAAATAACAATGATAATATTAAATGACCTTTAAGGTTAGAAGATGTTAGTCGTGTTAGTCTTGCTTGTATTTTTTTTATTTGGTAGTTGAGTATATTTACTACAGTTTTCATTGCCGTTTCATTGGAGTTGCTACGCTTCGTTTGCAATGATAGTAGAACACAAAAAATTTATGTGGATGCACTATTTTTAAAAAGTTTCGTTTATTTCCCGTGAGCGTGCACATCGAGATAGTAGCCAAAATGGGACGTGAATGTCGTTCGTCATTTGCGTCTTCTCTTCATGCTTCGTAAAATATGTAGTTTAATGCCGATATTGTTGCAAAATCAAAAAAGCGCACTTTAGCACGAGGCCATAAAATATTTTCGGTTTACCTGTAGTAAGTATGTGATAGCTCAGTTTGCTTATTACTTAAATTGCTCTGCGTAATAATAAGTATACATAATTTTAAGGCCCAATGTCCAATCATTCCATAATATGCACGTATGTATGTATGTGTGTGCTGAGAGGATGATGAAGGGATATTAATTTCTACCGTTATATTTCCATTCCACTAAAAACAGTTAAAAGCAGTTGTACCCAAACATGGAAAATCTAAATACTACAATCATATTATAATTTCATACAAGTCGATGGGCAATGGCTGTGACCCTTTGAATGAAATTTATTAGTGTACTAAAGTATAACATTTGTAGATTGTAGATCAAATCATTTGGATCGTAGAATTTTTACCACGTTCAATACATTGGTTTGTACTATTATTGGCAATGAGAATGAATGGAGAGTCAATCAAGATGATTTGAAAAGTAGTGGGTACACTTTTTGAGTGATTGGACAATTTGGTGGCACCATTTTAAATTTTCTTTAATAATTTTTGATTCATCTACTATATTGCTGCCGTGTCATGTCATTTAATGCTTAAGTATTATACATTATTTATGCTTTTTGTGCTAGTCCCATAATAACGTTGATTGGTGCAGTTTACAAGTTTATTGTTACAATTTAAAATTAACAAAACCTTACGCGCAGAGTTTGGTCAGTGAAATTCAATGGAGATCGAAAATTACATCAATAAACTACGGGGAGGGATGGGGAAAAAGAATATATTTTCTTATCATCACTGTCGTCTTTAATAACGCTGAAATGATGTCTGTACAGCGTGTGATAAGAAGGAGAAGGAATGACAGGAATGAATGAATGAATATGCGTAGGGAGAGATTTAAAATGTTATGTGCGATGATACTGATAATGATAATTATGGTGCTAAATGAAATGGATCCCTGTAATGGCACATTTATCCTTTATGACATACATCCATCCATTTATTTAGATTTACCTAATATGTATGTGTACGTAGCGTGTGTGGTGCCCAGAAGAGTACACTGAACAAGGGTTGCAAAAATATGCACGGATTCCCTTAACAGTAAATTTGTTACACAAGTGGGGTACGTTTTGCGCAAGAAACGTTAATGATAATCACTGTTAGAGACACAATACAGCATATTTATTGTCATTATTTTACGTAACGGTAAGAATGGTCAATATTATTCAAATGAGATGATGATGTTGACGGTTACTTTGCGATAATATTGTTTTACTACCACTTACTACCAGTCAGTCGGTAGGAAAAGGACAAAACTTGTGGTAGTGTTGTTGTTGTTGTTGCGCAAACGGCAAACATATTACACATTAGTTTGTCATGTGTGTGTGAACTTTGCACTTTTTGCAGTAGGACTTTGACGGACACACAGGTACAAAATATGCATGTATTATTTTTGTGCTGCCAGCTATGAGAAAAGTTGCGTGAATCAGACAAATAAATGAAATCAGGTGTGTAAAATGTTATACATATGCGTGTGTGATGACATGATATGATATGAGGATATGATATTGATTATCTTTTATTGCTTTTAGGGTGCTACCCTTTTTAGTGTTGTATCAATATCCCTATATATCGTCTCCATTCCTCATAATAATAATATTATGCATGGAATATAACATCTAACTGTGTACTTCCATTTGTTCTACTAAGCTCATATAGCATTTTAAGGCGTCTACAAAAAAGCGATATGTTCGTCCACACCATGCACTGATAAAATTTCAACGACGATCCTACAAGAAGATATAATAAAGGTTATGTTCGCATTTGTTGTTGTTGTTGTTGCTGTTGTACAAGTACAATTTTTGATGGGTTTGGTGGTTAAGCGTTCATCCGGTTTGCTTGCACAGCTCACATGCTTGATCCACATGATCATCATAATGATAATGGTGATATATTTATTGGCCGGTTGATGACTTGGTGCGATATGATGGGCAATTAATAATAAAAACGGCGAAAACGAAATGGGTGGTGGTGTGTTTATTGAAGGAAGGTGCTTCTGGTGTATGTATTTAGGTATGCAGGTACCTACATTTGAACATTATATAGCTACATAGTGCATACTATATAGCTTGTTGTTTCATGCTACTACATGCTGCATGTATATGTTTATAAGAGACATTGCTATATCTAAAGAATCATCCTCTAAAAGCTCGTCTCTTGGTAAGCTAGGATGCCCTCCACCCTGTAATCCTTGTGACGAGCCAAAACCCAGCCACGATTTAACCATAAACGTGTTTTGTATCAACTTAGAAGTTGGGAACAAAATAATTTTTGGGCGGAAAGCAGCGTCTCTAACTGTTTTGTTGTGAAGTGGAGGTGAAAGAAAACAATGCTGTTGTATGAAAGTAGGTTTTTTGTTGCTGTAAAAAAAAGAGAAGCAGTAGCAAGGGAATACACGTGGTGATGATGGCATGCATCACTGGATCGTTGGATCCCATTTTTGAAGGGAAATGAGATGAGAAGGAAAGATTAATGATGATGATTTTTGGTATGAGCTTCTGCGTGTGTTGCAGTTATTAAAACTGAACAAAGTGATTCCTTTAACTGTAAACGTTTTGCAAGTCTGTCTTGCCTGTAAAAATTCCGTCGTCACATTAATTGGTGCACATAAAGAGATTATAAGAAATTTTAAAGTTCTGTTTTTTAACGAAAGGATTATTTACTACCAAAAAGTGTTAGGTTGACAAGCTACACCATTTTAACCGTTCCTTCATTTAAAAAAACATTACAATGGTTTATTGCTACTTGATAGTTCGTGCTGTTCCTTGGTACATCTTGTCTTCTTGAGAAGTCTCCAATGTCTGTTTGCATGTTTCTCCTCCAAGTTTTCTAATATTGCTGTTGTTGCAAGCAAAGTAGGCATATAGTTGAGTCCGTTCCAAAATAGTTATTCAATCTCACACTTGTGTTCACCGTAGTTACCAGGGCTTCCTCCCTCAGAACAAGCCAAAGTGAGTTAGTCGTTTGCTGATGATATGATGGTTGATCGTTTCTGTAGCAAGCTGTGGTGATGGTGATATTGTTGATGGTGGTGGAAGTATGTATTGCAATTGGTTTGGCGTGTGGTGGTGGGCGCAAAAATCTTTTGCGTCTAGAAATAACATCTGTTGAAGAGAAGAAAACGGTTCCATGAAGCAATATCTGCTCTCTTGTCTCATGTATGAAATTAGACATCCTTGTGCAATGGTTACGCTCCATACGTGCGGACCTTTTCAATCAATTTGGCCTGTCACAATGTATCTCTCTTTGGCAATCTTCAATTATCAACCAGAGCAGCTCAGCACACAATGCGACGGAGAAGAGGTGCACATTTATATTTTCAGCGAACTTATAATAGATTATTTTTCCTCTACAAGAAAATAGTCTCTCTCTCTCTTTCTTTGTATGTGTTTCTTTTTTCCTGCCTTGCTTTTCTGTATTTTTTTGCACATCACATCTCATCGTAAAACCTCGTTCTCTTTATAAATGACAAGCAGTACTACATGCGTTATGTCGTGGATGTTCTTCTTGGTAGATATTACCGTGATCATCGCCGTGTTCACGTCGTCATCATCGCCGTCCCGTAAAAAATGGAGTAAAAAAAACTACATGCAGCCATAAAAGCAAACCAAGGCAGAAAGAACAACAGACGAACAAAAAAATGCATAAAAATATTGCAATTTGTAACTCTAATATCTGTCTCTTTTATGCATTACTTAAAAATAATCATGCACGCATGCAATCACAATCATTTTTAAGACTCGGCTCGGTTGAGTAGATCGGGCAAGACTGATGATCGTAAATGACTGTAGTGCAGTGAAGTTTGCAGGCTGCTTGTTCAATGGATTTTTCTCATTGAAACGAGACAAGAGAACTTGTTGTCAAGTAATGTGCGCTGTGCGATCGTTGTTTTTAAAAGAAATACGATTTCATTTATGCATTCATTTTCTGCACAGTTGTATCCACTTTTCTTGTTCCTGTCACCATTATTGGCAATTCAAACTGACTATAAGTGCTGAGTAAATACACAAAAAGATTCAGCTTGGCCTCTTTGATGGAGAAGCACATGCGGTGGTAAAAAAAATGGTGGAGTCCATGAGTGTGTGTTTTTGTGTGTGCACTGTGGAAAATGGACAAAGACAATTTTTAAAAAATTTAAGATACCAAAGCAAACCAGTTAGTTACAGACAGACTTGTCCTTAAGTTGGCAGTTTATTCTAGATGGAACAAGTGGACATTTTGGAACTCTTTACCAATGCCAGTAAAACAGAGGCACTAGCTTTGGTTATAAAATCCTTCACATTTTATATATACCTACCAAAATTTAGGTACTTATCTCGGAGCTCATACTGTTGAGGTAAATACTATTGCAATTTATTATTTACACTGCATAATATGTTTTGTATATTTTTCCATAGAATAATAGCATTTTATATGACTGGATGTTCTAATGCTATTGTTAATGTAATAATAAATGAGCATAATTAAATTTTTCTGCTTGCTCTCAACTAAAATAATATTACTTAGCATTTTATCTCTCTCATAATAACTACATCAATATACGGTATGATGGTGTGTAGATAAATCATCGTTATCATGGCACAATGAAAAGCTTAAATTTGTTGTCCCTGGTTACTCTTGTATTTCGTGCTGCTGCAAAAAAGCACTGCGTTGGTGGCACTGGCAGCAAATTATATTATAATTTTTAGTACTATGATTCCTACTACCATACCACCACCACCACCACTACCATCATCATCATCCATCACCTAACAACGTAGACTATACACATTTACACATGTCTCCTCTTAAATGCACTCTACCTACACAACCTATACGAATTTATCATGGCCATATCAATTCTCTACATATCACTTGAAGCCGTTTTTTTCTCACTAATTGTAAGTTAACTCAATCTCTGATCACACGTTCTGTTTTAGCTGTACTACACTGCGTGTATTGTGAATACATGCAGTAAAAAAAATAAATTCGCTACTGTACTTTTAACGAACAAGAGGGGAATGGAAAAGGCCACATACTAAAACCTTGAATTATGTATAAAGCCACAAAAAGATTGGTATTATTATTATGCACATATTTAATATTGAATATTGAGGTAAAAAGTGTGAAACCAATAATAGTAATAAGGATATTGATATCATAATCTACAATCAACATCTTTCTCATCCCTCTCTGTTGAGACTTAACAATGCCATAGTGGCAAACTACGGTAAAAAAGGATTCGACTAGTTTTACTACTACCGCTACTTCTTGTCATCAAGTAACATTTATCAGCCCTTTTTAGTTGTCTATCGTGTCTGTACTTTTGTGAAAACCTATTGTTGCAATTTGGTGTTGCTGGATATATTTGATGAATGAATGATGAGCCTTCCTTTCGTTGCCGTTGAATAAGTTATGGTTGTGCTGCTGTTGTGTTGCAGAAATTTAGTTACGTATGTTACGTATCCATTATCATCAGAAAACATGAAAAATATGTGGTGAGCTTGATTGGATATTTAGGTAGTAGTAGTAGTAGATTGCAAATGATGACGGTAATAGGAAAGTAAGTAAGCATTCGGTATTTATTTATGAGTAAGATAACATGGAACATGGACGTATTAGACAACAGTGAGTTTACATACTTTTTTTGACATGGATAAAAAAGCATGAATAATTTCCCTGGGTAAACATTGCAAAATAGCGTGATTATTATTACAACTGACGAAAAGTGTTTTTCGAGAGATTGGGTTAGGCTACAATTGCGGTTTTAAGTAGTGCGGAGAGATTGGTAGCGTTCAAGAGTTTATAAGCTTGCCGATGAGAATGAGACCTTCAAATTATGCAGAATATAGAATATTATAATTATGCAGTGTTGAAACCATGTGCATGCTTAAATATTTTGAGACGATGATATTTGCCCTTATGGGGTTACCCATTATCGCGCCAGTAAAAGAAACGTGTACCACCAAATGAAATTACTATTATTGTCTTGCATCTGACTAACTACAATGTACACGTAACTCATAAGCTAGAATCCATGTACTAGACTTATCTACCCACATGACATGACTAACTAACTGAGTAACTAGGTAACTAGTAAGCAACAGAGTAAATTTTTGTGTAATAAATAGGTGTTTTCATGTATGCACGTATGCTCAAGCTAATATTAATTTTTACCATGTTTATCAAGGGAATGACTTTACTTTTGATGATGATGATGATGATACAATGATGACATTGTAATGCATTTATGGTAAATGTTTCCGTTCTTGATAAACGCTATATCAATCAAAGGAAGTTCTCTGTGACGACAGATCGTGCAAAAGTTAAAAAAAAAAAATTCGTCCATTTCTTTAAATTCGTCACAGTCATGACAGGGCATATTGTTCCTTCTTCATTTTGGAATGGAAATTGGCAGCGGAGAAGAAAGAGAACACAAGAAAGAAATGCATACATTTTGCTTGCGCATACCAGTTGGTTACATGCATGCTTTTCGTAGGACACTGAAAAAAAATCATTTTACCTTTGTTTTTTGAAGTGCACATATTGGATGTCAAATGACTTGGTGGCACTGCCAAAAGAAAGAAAATTTGTGAGCCTATGTTATAAGCATGCATGAATCATGCTGCTTGTATATTATGCCCTTCTCTCTTTTTTATCTTCTTACATGATCCGATCCAACCGCAAAATTTGATAAATTCTTTTGAGTACCACCACCACCACTGAAGAATAATTGACTTTGGCAGAAATAGAAAATGTATGGAAGCAAGTGCATGGTATGCTATTCGTGTAAGTCTCTGTCTGTATGTACATACTCAAAAATTACAAAATGCATCCAAGCATATTTTTACTGGTGGTATGGTATGTGTATATGCGTATTCACAGAAAGCTAAGAATAGCATCAGCAGTGGACATATTATTAGTATTGGTAGAAGAATATCAATTTTGGATTAGGAAAATTTTTAATGTTTTTTTGTGTTTCTTCTGATGACGATGGTAACTAGCAGCCATGATCGCTGACTATACGCTTAGTAACAAACTTTATCAAGTAAACTCTGCTGCCATTCGTTCTGAAATCTGAATACTCTTAATACCTGAAAGTGCATACATAAAAAGCATGTGTTGTGTTCATATCACTTTTTTATTTGCTATTCTCACTTCTTGTCATTGTCGTACATAGATTGAAAAAAATCAGTCAATAATCCATCGTGATTACTAGTATATTCTATCGTTTTTCATCGTTACACAGCTATCAGCTACACAGCATCGTAACTGTGTATGTGGTGGAGGCAATTTGAGCAGACACAATGAAGCAATGATTGGATTTATGATCGCATCAGTAAGCAATTTGTAAAATGGAAACGCCTCCGTAATAAACCACTGATACGATTCTCCCATCTATTCACGTATATATATGTATATATTATGCTGCAGTAATATTATTATCATATCATATTATTATTAGGTATTATTTCTCGGGCATGAGTTTCCAATAAAGGAAATGGGCCGATGTTGCGAATTGTACGTGTGTGTGTGAGCAGGAATGAAGGCTCGCTTATAGCCGC
>JAHZMZ010005416.1:0-23177 GCA_027743805.1 Lepidocyrtoides sp. E14
CCATAAAATAAAGTGGACGGACAGACGGACACACGGACACACGGACACACGGACAGACGGACAGACAGAGTGCGATAATTAGCTCCTCTGCATGAATCATGCAGCGAGCTAATAATAGAACAAATTTAATTTATCATGAAAATTGAACAACTAATTCGAAATATCAACCTAACTTATGAGATGGTTTCCAGCATCGTAAAAAATAAATTATTGTACGAATTGTATGCAATAGGCTCAAGGTTGTAGGTTAACCAAAAATATGTTTTTCCTTGTGCGTGCCATCCTTAATCGCCAGCTTCTCCTTTTAATGCGCATTTCAGGTATCATTTATGATCTTCCGTCACATAATATTTGCTGATGAATGTTCTGCTTAAATAATGCATAATTATTCTTATTATTCGTCTTCCTGTACAATCATTACTTTTGTTTATGGGACTCGGAAAGAAAAACAGAAAGCGGAAAGGTAGAAACGATTATTACTTCATTAGTGTTTTTGATGACTTTACTTTTTAAAATGGTATTAATAATGAAAGGGAAAGAGAAAGCTTTTTGCTTATAAACTCTATACTGCGGTGCTGGCCTTTGTAGTCACCATCACTGGGGTAGTAGCTAGGTTAAATTACAGCAATGGCAATGAAATTAATGGCCATCTCATGATGCTCAAAATGGGTTAACTAATGAACTGCCTCGATAAATGCAAGTACCAAAAATACGAATATTTCCATTCCATTTTGCCATGTTCTCTGCGATACAAAGACCATTACAATAAAACATCCATCAATTATATTCTATGGATGTTAATGTCTCCCGTTCTACTGTCTCAGCAAGCAGTCAATACATTCCTTTATAGATATAATACAATGCTTTGAACATACCTCGACGTATCTCAAAAAACCTTGTGTTTTAGCTTTTCATTCATTCAAGTGGCCATATCATGCTACAAATGACAAATATTCCAAAAACATAATTATACTACGACTTACCCAGCATTTCCTCTTTGTTAACTTCCAGTCTGGCCACGCCAAAGGAAGGATCCGCGCTCGCATCATGTTTGTCAATTACATACTCCCAGTAATGAACTCCACGGGCAAACCCAACGCTCCCAAGAACAACACGGGGCTCGTAGGAATCAGAGGTGACAGTCGAGTTTTCATTGGTGAGGCGCACTCCATGGGCTGCCAGTGTAGGATCGAATGTAAACCACGCGACTGGAATACATAAATAAAAAATGTACGTTAAAATTACTTATGATGGTTCTTATTACACAGCAAACGAACAATCAACAATTTAATTATTACGGGGATTGCTTTATGGGACATTAATTATTCTTATTTGCTGTAAACTCACTGAATTATAAAATTTAAATTACATCAACGAAATTGCAAAGGCTTGCAAAATCGCAAGGGTTTTATAATTTCCTCTAAATATGTGTATGCATCAAAGAACACAAATATGTATGTCATACAAACATGATTCTGTCTTGGGGCATTTGTCGGTTTAATTAAACTATACACATAATACCAAATATTATATCTTATAAATCTGAAAATATACAATCTCTACAGTAAGAATACGGTGCTTTTTGGTTTGTGTGTCAAGTGTGTCAAAAAGTCAAAATTTGAAATCTTCTAATATTCATTGTTTTAGGAGTATGAATAGTGAAATATAACTGGGCTAGCATAAGGTAAGTGCTGTTATTATTATTAGTCAGCTTAAAATAAAACAGCAATTTCCTCATCATCCATTATTTCATCACAGTAGTCGTCCCATGATCTAATACAGCACCCTATATCCTTCCACAGCAGATAACCGTGTTTCTAATATGCAATGCTACTCTGCTATTGCAAAATTTCCACACGTATATACACACACAACTAGCCGGACGTCATGTCATGCAACGTGTGACAATAATGAAATAATCACATAAAGTGCACAGCCATTGCCCATTACATCACATCTTATTATCATTTCACTCCAGTAGAACCTACAACAGTATAAACGTATGGGTAGGGTGAAAAACATTATAATAAGTAATGGTACTAGTAATAAGGCACTTTTTATGATCCCAGTGGATGATAAGCCGAAAACAAGCAAACGCAAGCACGCGGGAAGTAATACAATAACTTTAACCAACTAACTCATCATCACTCTGTCTGACAAAAGAAGAGAACACGAAACAATATAGGAAGCGTAAATGGGACGAATGAGTGGATGCAGTGACTAGCTGGCTGGTATATTATTAATACTTTTGTTAGTGGCAGACAGTAGTAGTAGTAGTAGTAATAATAACACTTTTCTTCTTCATCATCATCGCCAACACCATTACATCATGGCAGAAAATAGGAGAAGTGCTTCCGTCAGTAACTCTGTTATATTACTTTCGCAGTCAGAGTCTCACTCTACTACTCGCTTTCTAGCTGTTTCTAAAAACTACAAACATTAGATTTTGTCCATTACCCATTAGCTGTAGTAGCTGTAAAAGTAATGCAGCAAGAGATGTTACTGGAGTAGCTGGAGTAGTAGTAGTGAAGCATACGGGAAATGCCAAGTAGATCTTCATCCATTTATCTAGGCAATCTTCATCTTCCCTCACCCTCCATTTTTATTGTCCCCTATACTTTGCCACCACATACCACTTCGTCAACCATTAACTACATCAACAACTACGATAGTATATTATATTATGCACGCATATACGACCTAAGCATGTATGTACAGATTACTCCAGCTTCGTTACTCTCACAATGACACATACGCCAACTTTTTTTTCCAGTAGACAGAAGGAATATGATGAAATGCTTGTATGTATGTAGGTATCTACAGCTGAAAAGTGCAACAGCAACATAATATAATAATATTGTATGTTAAGTTAATGTACAGTTAGTTGCAATTGTGACTTTTTTATATTTGATATGAAATAAGCAACTGCTGTAACATTTTGCCTATACTTCATGTAATACACCGAGATAAATGCATGAAACGAAAGCGTGGTAGAAAACGGAGACAGTGAAAGAGAACAAGTGAGAAATACGAGTATGGTAATAACACTCACATAAAACTAATCTTAAGCTGAAGGGAAAAAAATACGTCTCTGACTTGCTGTTCTAAGCATATTCTTACGTAGTGGTAGGGTAAGCAAGGAAGATCTGTTACTCGGTTAAGAGTGGCAGGGAATAAACGGTATGCTCAAAAGAAAAAGTTATCATAAAGCATATAAACCATAAAATCTCAGTGTTATTACAAATGACGGGAAAAAAGTTCTCAGATGTGCGATAGGATATACTACGGAATTATTTTTACCTACTTCATTTGTAACACGATCTTACACGATCAAATGTGCAATTGGCCTTAAGTGACTCCTACCAGAGATCTCTGTACTTTTCTACCACCTACCTAACAAAGTTAGGCTAGGTTCTGCAAACAGGTTCAACTCTGTAGATTGGTGGCTATACAAAGGTAAAAGTAAAAATGTAATCAGTAAGCACAACTTGATGCAGACATCTTTTTTTCTTGTCTTGGCCCATGCTTCATTTCACCGACATATGAGTCTACACATTCCATTCTGCCAGGATATCGCGTGAAAAAACAGTTTCACTCCTCCCAACTATTTCGTGTTTATAATGATTACTTCCAACACTCAAAGGGATGCATATAATATGAACATGTACGTAAAAGTAATGGTAATAATAGACATTTTTGACATTTTTCTTATTTCTGCATATGATGTGCTTATCAGAATCATTCCATTATGACTCATTCAAAGTTAATCATCATATTTTGCCGATTCTGTCTGTCATCCACACACTCTTCTAGGTACTATTTCTGCTATGTATTAAATACAAACATTATTATTAGATTCTCCATTTTTCTGTTTATTTACGAGGGTGTTCTCTCCCGTCTTCTCCCCTTTTACTATAAAGCTTCTGTCAACAAAACTGCTATCAACGTTTCACAAACGGAAAAGAAATAAAACAGAGAAGGTGAAAGAACCTTAATAACACAAACTTTTTGGCCACTGAACCAAAAAGTTTACATTGAATCTCTACTTGCTGTGTAGTACGTTTTACTTACATGTATTTAGCAAGGTATTTTACCGGTTTGTGTATGAAAACTGTATACTCTTTTACTCATTCAGTCCGATCCATACTTTTTTTTACATACTTTGCAATGGTAGAGAAATGCAATAGGTCATCACTACTATTGCCGTTATCATCATAATCACTATCGTCTAGTTTCTTTTTCCTTGTGCTCGTAAAACTGAGGAGAGAAAATCGACCCAAGTTGGACTGTAATAGTGGGAAATTGTTTATTGGTGATGGTATAATGATGTTGATGGTGGTGGTGTTTCTCCCTTCTTTAGTTTTGTACTTTTGCTACGAAAGAGAAGTTCATTGTTCAAGTACAGATAGTTCAATAATAGCCCACTGTATGCAGGGTTGATGATGGCGTAGAGCGATACGAAAGAAATAAGAAGTTCTGTTTCTCCACTTCTTTTTTGATCTGTTACACATTACATTTCGGAGTCAAGTACGTATAATGCAACGTTTGAATCATCTTAAAGAGATTTATTTGAAAGTTGGAGTAGACAAGTTTCTCATTCTCTCCAACTTGGGTGTTTAATACACCGGTGTAATGTAGTAGTAGTAGTAGCATGTACAGTTTACTTTCTTGTAAGAACGATGATGGTTATTATATGATAAACATTAAATGTAAAGTTTCAAACTATACGTACATAGATAGTACGCACTGCAGAAATATCAAAAATCTACTGTAATGCGATTTCATGTTTAGGGTTCCCCATTCCCCTTCAATAGAATTTACTCTGAACGCTATAGCCATCAAATAAAGATCAGTAAAAGTCTTACGCGAGAACATTATATTATTTCTCAATGGTGGTTTCTGTGCAGCTCCCCCAACTAGTAAATATTTGAGTAGTTTGTAAAAGGTACTAGTATTCAGTTTACGCACAGGGTAGTAGTAGTAGTGCAACATCAAATATCTTTTTATTATTTTTACTTACTTCTCACATTACGAACGTACATTATCATGCACAGTAAAGATTTGTCCACATAAAACTTGGAGCCTTGCAAGATATGGAAATGATCATTTATAAGTACGTTTCCGTGCATGCTGCTTTTATTACAGCGTTATATAAGCCATTAGATACAATCGAATCTAAATCTCCGTACAAACTACACTGCAATCTAAAATGTCATCCAATGATAATATTTTGGGGGAAGGATAAAATATGGGCTTTCAGTACGGTAATGTTACGCCATTTTTAGCTTGTTGTTGTGAAAATTATTTTAAATTGCAAGTGATATGAGAGTATGATAATAATGTAATTTATTACTACTTAAAGCATGTATGACACTACAAAAGATCTCGAGAGGAAAGTACTTTCCAAAAATTTTCTGAAAACTTGGGTTCTTCAAGTAGCTTCCAAGTGCACGATATATAAACCATTATACTACATGACTATGAATCAAATCAGCATGCTACACGTTGCAAATACTGACCACACAAGGATAAGGATAAGCATTCTGGTCTAATTCAAATTAAAAAAGTAAAGTACACTGTTACACAGTCACCGTAACTGTGTTCTATATTGTATACATAATATGTAGGCAAATTTTAGCATCTCACAATCAGCCATCCCATTTGCTTAATCTGTTTTCGTTCTACATGGTAAGAATCGTATCAAGTTGCCAATAATACAATACTTGTCGTCTTTTCTAGGGTTAGTGGGGCAGGAACCCTTTCATAACAATAAATCAAGTATCATGCTCCCATGTCAAACATGATACAGTGGAAATTGTGTCTCTCCAAAATATTTCTCCATAATAAAACTTGCAGCAGCAGTCACACTTGCTGCTACACTTATTGCTAAGTACAGACAGCAGCCAACACACATAAATTCAAGAAACACGTTGTTGTGCAACAAAACTACTAATGTAAAACTCGCCCATGTCGTCTCCTTCTTTTGCTTTTATCTAGCCACCAATCTGACTCCACACTTCCGGCCCCACCAACCAACAACGCCACCAACCCAACCCATCTACTTATACATGTTCAGAACCAAAGTATCAAAATATTTCATTGCAATAATCGAACGTATGTATCAATTCGAGCGCGGCGTAAACTTTTTTTCTGTTGAGTCATCGCATCGCTTTCTTGACAAACATGCATTATTTCCCTACTACATTATCTTCACCGCTGCTACCGCCACCATCACCATCATTTATATATATATTCCTGTGGCACGCTACATAATATATTATCATAAGTGTAAAAAGTACAGGGTCTCTCATAAAATTAGTTTTGTGCAGATAGATTGATATGATAGTAAAAAAAGTAAAGCAGTTTTACTAGATCAGTGTATAAAATACTTTCAACTTTGCAAAGTTGACAAGGCACAAAGATACGTGCTACAAACCGACAAAGTATTTTTTATGTATATTTATTTATAAAGCTATACGTTGTGTAGTTCAAAAGTAGTGTACATAGTACACTGACACTAACAAGATGTATGGGTGGCCATTTATTGCTTTCCGTTTGCGTTTTATTCGCTAACCTTGTTGCCACAATTTTCTGAATTGTCGTCCTTACTAGAGAGAAGATACGATACGGGTCTAGAAAAAAAAGTTTGACTCAAGTAGCTACCTATTTCTATTTGTCTACGCGTGCTTTCCGGAGAAACACACATATAAATGGAGTATTTCACTTTTCTTCGCTATCCAAGCGAGAGAGAAAATCCTAAAACAAATGGAATCAAATAGAGAGCTTACAATGGACAGCAGCACAACTGACCCTCTAACCCTTTTATCTTGTTATTGATCACCTTCTGTTTCTTTTGCAATATTGCCCGTTTCTCCTTACACACAACAGAGCAATAAAAGATATTGAATAGCCCACATTATTGTATTTTTCCCACTCCATAATTATATGCATGCACTGCGTAACACCAATAGCAATATAGCATGAGAGGAGAAACACATTCAACATTTATGCTACTTTTTTTTGTACAATTTCATTAAAAATGTTCGTGTTACACTACATACTACATACAATATATATACACGCCATGGTCGTACTCGTAATAATAAGTGTTGGGAATCGAATAACCCTAAACTCTTTCAACTAGGCCATTTTGTTTCATTAGATTGATTAGGGCAGGTGTGCAACAACTGGTAAGGCTAATGGCATAGGTGTATCCATATGTCGACGATCTATGTATATACACATAATATGTAATATACTTATTTTTAACCTTACACCTTGACCGAACCAGCTATTATATTGTGAGTCCGAAATAAAAGCATCTATACAAAAAATGTTTCCCTTAAATGTTCAAATTTAACGAAAAAATATTTATCTTTCTTTAGATAACATCTATATAAACCCTACTGGCCATATCTCTACATTTTTCAATAAAAATGTGTTTCGTGTCAAACTGGAATTAAAATTGATAACTATTACAGCTTAATAAATTATTTAACGTGAGCAAAAAGAAGTGTTACCTTCGGCCGTACGCAAGCTGATGGGATCTGATTAATAAAAAAGTCCAGTATTTTGTAACAAAAAATTGTAATAAATGTTGTGCTACTGGTATCTGATCAAAGAATGTAGGTAAATTGTTTTCAGATTAACCTGATAGAGAGAAAATAAAAAATAGTCAACATGTTTTCGTTTTACATGACATTTTACTCAAGTCATAGTCCCCAGAATGTAAAATTTGTTCTAACACAGCTATTGAAACGTCAATTCAGATGAACAAGCTAGACATTTACGTCATTTCTGCTTGAAATCTCACTTTTGTGTTCAATGATAGCGCAATTAGACGCAATAAATGCAGAATTACAAGCTATGTACAAAATCCATAATCTAATTTATGAAACCAAAACTTTGCTAGATCAAAGTTTCCCATATTCGTTTCCGCCACTAGTACTTCTACCTTACATTCAATACACTAATTCGTCGCTAGTTCATCATCAGCAACGATGCACATTCATTTTCAGTTGAAATGACATCTGAGCACCGAACCAGTAATAAGTGGGCTTATATCTAAATTCTGAGTTACATCATAGAATAAGACGAAGTAAATAAAGGAGGATTTATTGCCATTTGTAATAAAGCTCATTAGACAGAATAAAAGGGCTGTTCTATTTGTGTTTTAATATGAATATATTTGACATTGTGTATTTATCTAGCACATGAACTCGATGTGTATTTTGGCTTTGACTTTGAAATTGCCTATTTTCATCATATTGATGTTCAACAGCGTGATCACAAGAGCGTCACATTTTCTGTTCTGCTTGGAACATCAAATCTAATTTTAAGCTAAATGCATACAAATCAGTTCTTTTATTTAGTATTATCTAAACACACAAAGACTTACAAAGCACAAAGTGTTAAAGTATTGAATATTGATGCCTCTGGAAGAGAAAATTGGAATGTATGAGTGTGGAAAGGAAACAAATTTTTTATGCGAGTTCAAACCTTGGATGATGAAGTATGCTCAGTGCTCAGTAGTACTAAATGTTTCGCTTTTGTTGTACGAAAAAATAACAACACGCCTTACTCATTTTCTTCCACTCCTCTACTACTACCACCACCTCCATTACATCCCATCTGCATCCCTTCAGCTAGAGTAATAAAATGAAACTTGAATGCATCCGCCGTACAAAAACTTGCTTTTTCTATATTGGATTATTGGATGTTATGCATTCATGTGTCATTTGTTGGGACAAGGACAAATGCTTCGAAATAACAAAAGGAGTGGAGAAAGAAAAACAAGTGAATGGAAAAAGGGGTGACACTGCCAATGACACCGGAATGGCAAAACCCATTGACAATGTTATACCACCACCACCACTACCACCAGTGTAGCTACTACTACGGTTACTTTGCAGTTGACTTGACTTGATATTGGCTTGCTTCCTAAAAGTTTCTATTATGTATAGCATGGGGTGTCATTCTGACTTTTCCATTTTACTCCCATCACTCTAAAATACAGAGCTACAATGAACGCGTGTACTAATACCTACATTTATATTGGTTATCCCTAAAAAAAGCAAGTTTTGGTATATTTGTGCGTGAAGCTTTAAAAAATTCACAATGGCTCTTCCAAGTAAGTTCATGTTGGCATTAAAAAAGAATGAAATATACACGAATACGATGCGACCCTACCCACTTTTTTCATTTTTTATCCGACCAAACAGTATATCCTTCACTTTCCACTTTTTTCAAACAGATTCCTCCCTCGCACAAGCCCATTACTTGCTTGGCTGAGTTGTTGTGTGCCATGTATATAAACAAGAGCAAAAAAACCAAGTATTTTTTTGTATAGCTTTGCGTATGCTAAGTATATGGCACAAGACTTACTTACGCTTACTTAGGCACTGTTGGAGAATAATTGCATTATCTAAATAAACGGTGATTAATAGCCATGGACGTGTGTGAAGAGTGCACTGGTTCATGTTTGATACTTGGCAATATGGCTGGTTCTTTCGAGAAAACAGTCAAAAAGTTAGTTTGGGATGGAAATATTGACGACTAGAAATGTGACATTTACGCCCTTCTTATCGGAGCATTTTATGGTATTTTTCAGTCTAAAAGGATAGTGGGGCTATTATCAAATAATAAGTAAGGTCTGTGCAGTGCGTATAGGAGATACTAGTGTTATGAAAGTTCTGTTCTATGTACATCAGAGGGATAATTTAGTGTGAGTGGGTAACTAAACTGGAGTAGTATTTATTTGAAAAATATGGTGTAGCGGAAAGCAGTAAAAAAATTCCCTTTCACCATCCAATCCTCCATCACACCTCACACTAGAGAAAATCAGGCAGTTCTCTTGAGTAAAAGTCAATTAGAGAAGACTTGTGAGCAGTCATACTAATATGTAGTAATGAAACTTTTCTCTATTTTATGGACGCAACAGAGGCACTAGTGCATCTCAAAGCATAATATATACTTAGACATAGAGAGAATGAAACCATTCATCCAGCTGGGAGAACAGTCCGTCTTCGCCTCTCACTGGTGTTCTCGCCAAGCCAAAACTTATGTACGTGTTGTTTTGCTAAACTTTCAAGCTTAAATCCTAGATTACAGTTAAACTCTGTCAGTGGCGTTTTGAAATTAGATGAAATATTTGTTTTCAGGATAAGGCTAACTACTTATATAGATGCCCGACAGTAATAAAAGAGAAAGTTCAAATAAAATGCGACTAGTATCTTTGGTATGTAATTTGTGTTTACATGTACCTATAAATATCATAATCCCATTCGGCAAAATGCTAGTGGGAACTGCACAAGTTACTGAATTATCTGAAATACTTTTCAAGAATGCCATATAATTTCTACCACGAGCAAATTCTATCCATCCGTAAAGTAGCTCCTTTTTCCGTTCAAACAAAGATATTTGTGTTAGATGGAAGCTAATTTCAAATTTCCGTTATGGAGTTGCTGGTATAATTCATATACCGAGCTAGTGTATGGTACATACATTTATGCAGCTGCCGTCTGTCAGTGCAGTGTAGTGTGCACTTGAGATCTGGTGTGCATTGAAATGTTACTCTAATGCTGATTATATCTGAACAGTAGTAGTAGCTAGCTGAAAAGTGCGTATATACAGTATTGAAATTGGTATTTCATTAGAAAACATTTAGAGTAATAGCCTATTAATTTCATTTAAGCTCAGTAAAATTACCCTGAAAGTTCCGCCCGCTCCATCGTCGATTTCCAGAACATAGCCCTCAACAAATGACGTTGGTGGAGGCTGCCATGCTACTGTGATACTGTTGTTTTCTGCTGTACATTCCTCGGAAATGAGTTGAACTGGGCCTGGTGCTGAAAATGGGAAGGAAGAAGAAAATAATAATTAACACAAATTCTCTCCCGCTTTTCATAATATGCGAACTCAATCAATTTTTGGAGTAGCTTGCTTTATGCAAAAAGAATAAATGAATGAATGAACTTTATGAAAGCAAACTTTTGAGAACTTATACATAACAATAATTAGAATGAAAGCTTTTACGACAATGTGGCGTGACCTTTTTCCGTGACAAATTAAAATATTGTTTCTTGCCCTATTTTTTTTATACTAATAATGGGGGGAAATGCATCAGCTTGAAAAGAAAAAAAGAAGAAATGAAGCATGTAGGTTAAAGCATGCTGGTGAAAAGTTTCTATTCTTTAAGAAATTATTTTCAAGCATTTTGAGTTACACGATTGGTCTACGCGCTTCTACGCAAGAATTTGAAGAGAAAAAAAAATTTCATGTGTCAAAATAGCTTTTGATGCATGAAAGATACAAAAGAAAAAACTAATAATAGTAAACTAACATCTTTTCTTTCTTTTTCATTTCTCTGCAAAATAAAGCACGATCAAAATCTCTAGACTAGACAGAATAGCAGCATAAAAGAAACAATACAGGAAATGAAAATGGCGTGCATCAGCATCACTATCTTGAAATTTGCCATAATATATAGAGCGATAGCCTTTTCCTGAGTTGCAGACATCTTTTTGCATAGGTGGTCCTATTCCAAATTTCTACACAGAAGAACGAATGATAGTAATCATGATTATCATTTTGGTAGCAAGAGCAAAAAGGAAAGGAATTTCAAATATTAAACAGAAAATGGAAAGATCTCCAAAATTCAGAAATACAAAGTAATTCAAAAGTAGGAAGACGTTGTAGTTGTAGATTTAACAGCATGCTTTCATTGATGATGATGACAACAGTGTACATATTAAAATAATATACATTTCTGAATGTTTCATTTTACGTTTCCCTATTACAAATGGTGTATGTGTATAGTATATGCCTACGTACTCTGCTGCTATTCTTGAGACAATGAAAGATTCAAAAGATGAAAGACATTAGTGAAAAGGGCGCCTAGACGTTGTGCTGGATAGGTAGCAGTTATTGGAAGAAATGGTCTTCTTACGATACGAAAAGAGAGGAACACATTAAGATAAAATTGGAAATGTGACTACTACTACTGGCTTTATATTTCTCTTATTACTTACTGGCGTGTGTTTTTTATTGTATTTCCGTTGCCAAATGTATCAAAAAGATTTTTTTCATCCTGTTTGCAAAATGGGAGGGAACTTGCTTTATATATAAATATACATACATATACGCAGTAGGTACTATAATAGATGCGTGTTTGTTTATTATAGCGCCAAAAGCTCTTTCACATTATCCATTATTTGTTCTAAAACAAAAAGGAAACTGTTTACAGTACTTTCCTCAGCTCAGGCGTGCATGCATACATGTACAAAATGGGCTTACCTACTATATTTGTTTGAGTATGCGATAATCCTGTACGGCATAATATACATACCCTACTTTCTCTTCCATGCATGTAGATTAACAAACGTCTTGTGAAATCAACAATGACAAGGGTTTCTTTTTTCATTTTTGCTCAGATTATTTAAACCAGATTAAGCCGAGTTCTCGGTGTTGTCTAGATAAAGTTTACATACATGAGCAAAAGTCTCACACTTCGTTTTTTTTCTATTCTAAAAACAGGCATGCATACATACCCCACAGGCACAAATAGCCTTACTTGCATGAATGCATGTGTGTTGGTTGACTGAGTTACTCGAGGCGTCTTTGTTTGCAACACAACCGTGAGATGTAAGATGATATGTGACGAAGTGTTTTTTATTCTGCAACTTTTCTACTTGTTTCCAGTTTTCTACACACACGCTCCCTTCAACTTCATTAGGATTCAACGCTTAAACGCTTTATTTTTGCTTCTAGTAGGTGAACACATACATACTTACAAAAGGAGAAAAGAGAGAGAGAGAGAGAAGGAGAGATGTTCAACTCTCTAAACCTCCTGACCCAGTTTACCCATGTACAAAACGGAAAAAGCGTTTGTCGTCACTTTCCAAGTCCCTTATTCCCACATTACATCTGTAGTAACCGTATGTTTTTCTTCATTTTATGCTTGTAAAGTTGAAAATACAAAGACGTAGGAGAAAGAAAGTATAAACCGAAAGTGTTGGGGTATTTGATAACAAAAGTGAATTACAGGGTTCATTTAAATTCCTGGTGCACCTTGTGTGTTGCGTAGAAAAGGAGGTAAGGCAATGGCGATTTTTCTTGCCATTATTGAAGAGCCACAAAAACGTCACCGTAGCGTAGTTCGTAGGTACTCCTGTTACCTAAATTTATGAATAGACACGATCAAGTGTATGTAGGCGGCAGAGTCATGTAAATATGTTTGCATTGGCATTAAGAAAGTAGTAAAACAGGAAAGTTTGTTGGGTTCTACATTTAGAGGATTCATTGAAACTTGGCATCCAATTGCTTTCTGTTAGCAAGATTGGAGGATGGATGATGAAATAAAGTTTTGCGAAAATTCCTCCGGGTGATCATGTGGGAGTCCTTTGGGGATAAATATTTAATCTAGTGGTAGAATAAATACATGTGTGTCCAAATGAGATGAACTTTCCTTTAAATTTGAAAACTCAGGGTGAAGGTATGAGCTACACATAACGACAAGTAAGAGATTAAATAAAGTTTTTTGTAGGCACGCATTTATCCCCTTCAGAACGACCACGATCCCACCGTCCTTGACGATTGGATGGTGCTCAAATAACTTTCTCTTTAAACTTAAAGATTTTCTTGTTTTGTTTGTTTCAATTCTTCAAAGCTGTATACTCCCATTCAGTTTGCCATTCAGGACCGCGGCTTTTGCTTAGTTTTCTTGAAATCTCCAGTTTCAAACTTTTCCTACCATGAAGAATTGGACGTATGCATTTAGCTAATGTGTAAAAGAATCGGCCCAGTCTATACTTTCTTCTATTCATGTTGATATGTATGATTCATAAACTTTCAGGATGAGTCAAGTTCTCTCATGAAAACATATTTTCTTACAGCATTGCCCTACAACTATATTTCAATACAAAGTTGTTGGCTCTCCAATGTCCACCATGTGTCTACCAACCCGACACTCTAGCTGTTTTAATTCACATCAAACATTAAGAAGCAAGTGACAGTTATGCGGTCTGGAAATTTGGAAAATGACACAAATTCAAAATTTAGAGGTTTCGATTTCAGTGGTTTTGTGATGAATTAATAAAATGAATGTAAACTGACACGCAGTAGAAATGGCAAGAGCTTCGCTTTCACTGAATTTGGCTTACATACCTTTATGTTTGAAATTTTTACTTTCAGACTCACTTGGTTATAGGCTAGTTTTATATTTCCCACTGCCACTAAATAAGCTTTGAGGTTTAAATAGCAGCTCGTATAAACTTCAGTTGTTGTAGAAGAGAAATATTACTTTTTCTCGTAATGCAGTTTTACAACCGGTGTAATACAAACGGATATACTACATTAAGCGCTTTGGACTTTGACCATCGTAAAGCGTGTAAATTTGGCACTTCTAAAAGTAGCTATCATAATACTTGCAAATTTATTTGCATAAGAAACGAATATTTTATACTGATTATTCACAGCTTTCTCTGAGTGTTAATGGAGCCCTGTTGTATGCTTCTTTCAAGCTAATGAGCTTAATTTACGAAAGACAATAATTTAACAAATGTAGTTTCAAAATTTACTTTTTAGTTGAATTTCACTCACCTAAACACATACGAAAACAAATATCTGTGCATCATTTTTTAATATTTTCAGCTTCAAAATGTTCATGCTAAAACATTGTGCGCATTATACCTACCTAAAATATCTAGTAGATTAGGGTCTGTATGATTCATATTTTATAAATGCATCAAGTACGAAATGATAACAGGTGTGAAAGCAAAAATTGGGCACAAGATTGTGTGAAAATGGCTTAGCTTTCACGTGATATCAACTGCGTAAAAATAATATTATGGGATTGTCTACTGTAATTGAACCTCTTTCCAGACAATGACAGTGAAAATTGAAGCACAGATATGTACTGCTTGTCTTTACTTTTTTCTGCTTCCGGAATGCATTTGTAAAACAATTTTTTTTGGTTCTAGATTCTTGCTGCACTAAAAAAGTTATGCTCATGATACGTTTTTCCTACTACTACTTCTATTCCATTTCTGACGAAAGTGCTTGAGCTGAATTATTAAAATCCACTTTGACTATGTAACTTTCAGCCAAAGTACCACACACACACACACTTTTTCAAGATAGCAAAGTTTGATGTTCGTGTGTAGATGGAATCCGACTTTGGCATGTGTCTACCCATTCCAGACATACATACAGACAGAGTACTAAATTATGCAAATGAATCCGTACAAGATATTATTCAGATACGCGTTTCCCCTTATAAATGATGCTACACTTTCCCTTATGTGCCAAACGTAATATAGTTCTCTTTTGCTTCTCCAAATTCTGTTCTGACATCGCTCTCCCTCTATGCAAGATCATCATACATATGTATTCATACTTCCTTTTGAATGAAATGAATATATTATGGAGTAATGAAAGCTAATAATCGCGATAAGATACGCAATATGATGACGATTGAGAGCATACTTATATGCTTGTATTTACACACTGCCGGAATTTTAAAAGCGAATGAGACTTCTCCCGTATTTTACATTTTCATAATGTTCTTTTTCCTCTGGGGCCCATCAATCCATTATCTTTGGCGCACAAAGATTTCGAATCATTCAATTAGCTATGACAGACCCTCCCACTTTATTTTATCCCATTTTTTACATGCTTTTACTACGATTAGATAACAAAGACGTTTACATGCTTGTTAGTAATTAGCTGTCAGCTTCATTTTACTCATCATTCCAATCCAACGAGCCATTATCATTATTATTATCAAGATGGTCTCTGAATGCACCAAAGTGACGATGAAACTGTCGATTGTCATTTTAAATTAAAAAGAGACGCCAACGAGAAAAATGAATGAAGTGTTGGTGTAATTTTTTACTTAACTTTTCCAGATATCTAGTGACGTGTATAAATGGTAATTTGGAAAGGTTTTCAAGCAGCAGGCACTTATCTTTTGAATATACGCATATTATCCGTATTCGCATTGGGCGAGTATTGCAAGTTCGTATAGAAAAACAATGTCGGCAACGTGATACGGAGAATCGCCCAGTATAATTCTCGGTTAGTGCTTTTCGGTTTCAGTTTCAATTCATTTAGCGCGTTTGGCTTCCACCGAAAAGCAGAAGAAGCTGTTTGTAATACCGATACGCAGAGTCATTTTCACTCATTTTCATTCGATACCGTACCTCCTTGTGCGTCTTAAATAGCCAATTTGTAATCCAAAGCAATCTCATCTAATCAAGTTAAATATTGTTACAAGAACCAAGGGTGGATTCCAAAGAATTTCAAGCAAAGCATCCAACTTCCTTACAATTTTCTACATTCTCTACACAGAGGTTGTAATTGCAAATCATAGAAACAGTGCATGTTTGATGAAGAAATAAAGGAAGCAATCAAGCTAAAAACCGCAGCAAATTTTCCCGATTCATTTAAAGAAAATAGGAATACCTAACATAACTAGTAGGAAACAGATGTAAATTCAAAGAACCGTACGCTATTACTACAAAAGTGTACTGAAGCAGAAAATCAAAGCAATAAAAGCAATCTGGCATGATGTCCATGACTAGCATTTTACGGCAAAGCAACATCATAAATAAATTTTTGGGGAAATTGAAAAGTCGAATTTGGTAATTTGTTGGCTACCTGCTGGTTTCCGTTCCTCTCCGTCTTTAGCAGCTTTAATTAGTGAAAAAACAAAACAGGAATTTTACTCTCGTTTCATTGTAATTGTAGTAGATTGGTATATTATATTATAAACAATACATACACAAACATATACAAGGTTGTTTATTTATATGCGTATTGTTACATATTATGTACATAGAACAAAACTCGACGAACATATTTTTCATATTAAAATTCCAACTTCTCACGACTGCACTAGGATTTACATTGTTCTGCTTGGTAAATACGTGAGATAAGCGTATGTACACGTTCTTTATAACGTGAAGATCGTGAGATGAGTGCCAGCACTAGTACCACAACCCCACTCCAACTTTTTACTTAAATGCATAACACAATTAGCGTTTTAATTACGATCCATGTAATGTTAGAAGGAAAATGAACACTTTTTAGTGGGGTACATTTTTTTTTAAAACCAACCACTTTCCTATAAACAAGAGCAGCACATCTCTATTTTCTGTGCTTTTCCTTTTTTTAAAAGTTGAAAAAGCACTGTTCGTGTATCTTGTTCTTTTCTAATGATTAAAATGAGCTTAATATTTTAAAGCAGAGTTTACACAAATTCATTATTGTACAAAAACATTCTTGACGTGCTGTAGCATAGATATATATACATACATATGATGTACGTGAGAAGAAACAATGGTGAGAAAAAATATTATCTAAAGAAATCTAACCTTCTACCATGTTATCATTATGTTTTTCTTTTGGCATGCTTAGGCTAGTTTTAGTTTCTTCGTTACAAATATGTATTATTCTCACAGCTTGAGTGTACATTTCATAATTGCTTTCTCCCAAGAGTATCCAGGACCAGAAGAGAAAAGAACCACACTACTACAAGAAACTACTTGTACCACTACTGCCGGAATGTAACGTGTGTAGTTTAAGGCAATAAAGCTAACATGAGAGTTCCGCCTCATCCCTTACTTTTCCCAAAAAGTCTTGCCAGGCAATAATATATAATACAACATGTACCAAGACCAAGCAAGCAACAACAAGTTCTTCTCCTCCTACTCTTTCTTCTCTTCTCACTAATAACATGCATGAAAGAAAGTTATCTAAGGTAAATCAATTAGTCAGCGGAATGCGTGAGGGCAAAAGGTGAAATCATGCCTGGCCATCAAGAAAATTCAAGTTTTTCTCTACAGAGTAGTGTAAGTAACCTTGTAATTATGCAGAAGAAGATCAAGATTGTAATGGTTGGATGGAGAAGCACACGTCTTCTTATCTAAACATTGTGAGCGCCAATGCATGCATGGTTTCTTTCTATATTTTAAATGGTCACGCTTTTCATTTGCCGACCAATTTATACTCAAGAAGCACTGATTCTACAATCATCGTCATCATGATCGCCAAATGCTATTCTTTTCATTGGTGGTATTGTGAATGAATGCGTGCATACATGGACGATAAATGTTGACTTGAACAAGACGAGAGCTGGAGGGAGAAATAGGAATGAAGAGGATATCTATTACTTTCTACAAGTTTTCTGTCGGGAAACCAGACATGGTTAGTGTTAACAACTTTATCTTCCAGGAACAGTCATTTTAGAAACCAGAGAGAAAGAAAGACGTAGACTTAATCTCAGCATGTGGCTCACGAAAGGAGGAGTAGAGTAGTACTAGTGGTAGTATAGCAGCATCACATCGAAATTGTAAGTATAATAGCGCCAGTGTAGTGGTAGTATTCAAAGGAAATTGTTATTTTACCAGTGGTGGTAATAGGAAGACAAGTTAGCGAACGGCAGTAGCAACAGCAGCAGTAGTAATTTAAGCGTGACTGAAATACTACAAACATGAAATGTTCTTATATGCATATTTATGTAAATTATTACATTAGCCAAATCTTAAAATCTGTAAATTTACCGCAGTTGCACAGAGAAGTATGTAAGCAGTGTGCAGTATAAAATACCGTGTATGTGTGTGCTGTTTGGTAATATTATGAGAAGAGAGTGAGAGAGGTACAACTAGCTAGTTAGAGATAAAAAGAGTAATGCGGTTGGCGGTGTTGAGTCATTTGTTTCATTGTCGTTTACAAGGCTAATATACCTAGAGCTTGTAGGATGTTTCTCTTATTTACAATGCTTTTACAGTCTCATTGAAATTTTGAATCCAACAGACACGTCAGCAACAATGACCATTGTGATTAAATAAGTTTGTCAGTTTTGTAGCTTTTAAGAATGGTGGTAGCAAAGTAGGGTAAAGCAGAGTAGCGTATCGTGTCCCGGAACTATAATTTCTGTTGAAACATAATATTATAATAACTATATCATGAATTTCCAGCATTTCCTGAAATTGCTGAGTCGAAACCTCTCAGTCAGGGTTTCTGTTATACACGCACTGAATTGTAAATCATACTAATTACTTTATACGGCTATTCATGAATTTGCTTTATTACAGTAAGTATTATTGCCAGACTGCCCATAAAGTGATATCAGAGTTAAACCTCAAATCAGATTTACCTAATGACCAACTTAACTATACGTAGCTCAGCAATACGAAATGTTTTATTAAATAATAGTCTACGCAAAGAAGTGTTGTTGTAATACTGAATCTATATAATATGTAGTCTGACTTTAGAATAATTCTGATGTCCCGTTGTTTTTAATGGGACCTTTCCCTAGTAATATAACATGTGGCAGTAGGGGTCCTTGTAAACGTTACAAATTACTTTTTGTGCTGAGAATGGCTATGTAAATGTAAATACTGAAGAAATATTTTGCTCCGTCTTCTCACACAACTTATAGCACTGACAGATTCATTTTGTTAAATTACACGTTCTCAGCAGATTTCTCCGCATTTGTTTAAGAATTGGATTTGAGACGATACTTACGTTTCATCTGGATGAAATTGAGTTGACGAATCGCTGCTAGCACACTCCTGTCATCTAGTGTCAGGTCGAATTCGGGATTGAATAAAGTAGAATTATAGCCTCCGGTTATACTATTAGCAGAAGAAACAGAACTTCGCGTTCTGCCAGGGGAAATTTGAGTTGCGGACCCGTCCGTTGAACTTGCAGAGTCATCATCACAAGCCCAAGCTGTCTCCAGATGTGCCACTCTTGCAAGAAGCAGTGAACCAATCTGTGTTTCACAATGGAACAAAAAAAATTTAATGTTTTTGGCAACCCACTTAAATATGTTAAATAAGGCATACTTCTAATTCTTTCCTTTTGCGGTCCATTTGTAGTCCAAAGTGACAAAGTGTCATATTTAATTACCGAAAGAGTGCAGAAATGAAATTCCCCTGGGAAGTAACTGTAGCACACTTGTGAAAATGATAACACGCTTTCCAGAAAACCTCATGTTTTTTATTATTTTCTTTTCAATTCCCTCAAGAGCTCATAAAATTTTCATTTAAATACATTAAATGCCACAAATCTATTCAAGACTTGAGTTCTTTTCTGAGCTAACAGATTTTCAACACATTTAAAGGCATGTGGGCAATTTTTTTCTTCTTCAAAGGAATTCAAAGAAAAGGAATGTTTATCAAGTAAACACAAGAACCACAGCATTCTGGTGTGTGCCCACAGGTGAGGTTGGAATAACACGCCTAATTTTTCACTCACGTTTAAACTTTTGAGCAAAAAATAACTCTTTTCCCTTTTGGTAATACACATACCCACAATATATTTGCACAAGTAAGAGTACTATTTACTAGATAAACTGAAAGAGATACACAAGACACCTCATTCATTGCACGAATCATTTCTAACACCAAAGTAATACCGTCCGTCGCCCATGATAATAAATAAGTTAGTTAAAAAGACGGCAACCTGACAGGGAGTGAAAGCAGAAAAACCAAGGGGTAAACACGAGAGAAAAAAAATTAGTGGAAGAAAGTACAACTTTTTCTTCACGTTTTTAAGAGATACTTTGCTTTATCTTGTCAAGAGACAGTTACCCCATTTTACAAGTGCTTTTAGAATACTTTCTATTACCTTTACTTTTCAGATTTTTACTTTCACCTGTGCTGTGCCATGGGCAAACTTTGGAGGAAAAACGTACAGAAGTAGTAGAAGGGAAATAAAAAGAAGGTTGTGTATCTTTAATGAGTGTACTCACCTGTAAATAAGCGGATGGGTCTGTTTCCTTTAATGCTTCAATGCAAAAGTGAATTAAAGCGGTGGTTTGTTGAAGTCTATGTGTCAGGCTGGAAACTTCAGCCTTTAGAGATCTGAGTTTATAGTCCTTCTCCCTTCGGATATATGTGATAAGCTCTTCTTTCCTTTGTTGAAGGGCTGTAATTATTGCGTCCACTTGGGATGTCACCAGGCTCTCCATTGAAGTACAGTTTTCCTTTGGGAAAAATATTAAATGAAATTTTGTAAACTTATTTAATTTTTAGTTTTGCACGAAACATTTTTTAAATATTCTATGCGTAGGCGAAAAGTGAAAGTTTGGACCAACTAAATTTTTTGCCGTCATGCATGTTGAGTTTTAATTACATTGACAGATTTATTATATTCATTATCAATCAGAACTCATTTGGAGATGAAGATTACTAACCACAATAAAATATTTTATTATGATGGTGGTAACGTCACACTCGTGTCAATTTGAGTCAGTACCACTTTGTCTCGCTCTGACAGCTCGTGAAGGATCACTACACCGACATTTCCGCCCTGATTACTCGAGTTTGTGAGCAGAGAAGCAGTCCGTTATTAGTGGTTTAACAACAACAAATTAAAAGCGATACATCATTATCACACGTTTGCAGGAAACCCTTTGAGCTCACCAAGTTTGTAAACTTATAAAAGATCATGCTTCATTTGATACTTTTGTATCATTTTGTTTAGTATTAAAGCAAAACTTTATCAAACGGATGAAACTTTGAAATCCTGGTTTCATTCCGTCCGAATTAATGAAATCCGTGAAAGAGTAAGCAAACCATAGAATACCAGTTGGAAGTGGACGTAGCAGATATCCATAACCAACAATAATAAAAGCCTTTGCGACGAATTCAAAAACCGCAACTGCCAACCTTCCACCACAACGGCGTAAACCAGTTCTCTGCTGCGAAATTGAATGAAATTCAGCTTAAAATTACACATGTACGCCAAGTTCTCTACATAGCCAATGTACATGCATGGCTCATATCGATACATCACACCTCCATTTCATATTGCATATTATAACACAATAAATGCTGCAGGAAATGTCATTCGCAGTAATACATCCAAGTCAAAAGTAACCTGACCAAAAATAGATGACTGTGCAACATGATACCCAAACAAAACGGTACGGTGAGAAATTCACTGTCAAACATTTCATCTTTTCTTTTTTCACTTAATTCCAAATTAAGCATTTTTCAGCTTTTTTCACGACAGTTTTAGTTTTATTGTACATTTTTCTTCTGTTAATTACAGCTTGCTGATAAAGTTAAGCAGACTAAATTATCTAGATATAGTAACACTTGTTAAACTAAGCATTTATGTACTATTAAAAGCAGATATGCATTGTTTAGTAAAAGGGTGACCCCTTGAGTATTTTAGTAAACTCTTCGAAATCAACAACGCCATCTTGATTAAAATCAGCTTCGTCAATCATTTCCATAAGCTCCTCATCATTCGTGTCTTCTCCCAACTCGTTAGCGACCTGGCGCATATTGGGAAAAGAAATTTCTCCTACTTGATCCTTATCAAAGTAGTTGAATGCCTTTAAAATATCATCCTTTGTATCATCCTCTCCCAACTTCATTTCAATAATGGCCACAAAGTCAGAATAACAGAGACGACCAGTGTTATCATTGTCGAAGTCTTGTAGCAACTTTTCCAAATCTTCCTTTTTCAAGTCAAAATCCAGGGCTCTGAGAGCAACTCGTAAGTATTTAGTGGACATGTAACCAGTTCCACCTACATCGAATGCATCGAATGCGAGCGCAATACCTATTTTCTGAATCGTTGTGAGAAACACTTGTGCCTGTCTAATAGACCTGAGTGTTTCAGCAGTTTTTCTGCTCCTGTTCGATGAGGTTCTTAAACCGAGTTGCTGCTTTTTTTCTTCGCTCAATCCAAGTATATCTGCATATTCCATATCAAACATTTTTGAATCTCGGTCTGGGCCACTGTCTTTTAATGTTTGAACGACTGCGGGCAGTGTTGGCATCGAGGGTTCAATTAAGCCTTCCATTTTAACCTTTTGCAGCCTATCCAGTTAAAATCAATTAATCAAAAGGAGTATCTCAACAAAGGTACAACTATGCAAATTGTCTGTTTACGTTTCGAACTGGAGATATATCTTGTAACGCCAGAATCTTATTGATCCAAAACTAATCAAATTAGCAACAGAGCAACACCAGTTTAGTGTTTTAGAATAATTACGCTTCTGTGAAGTGAAACTGAGCCTTTGGTAATAACGTTACCAATAGCAAAAATATAAAAGATTTTACTGTTGTGCTACTGTGCATGCCATTGCGTACATATTAGGTATTTTTAACCCTCCCTACTCAACGAGATTCATAGTGTGCGACTGTGTTAAAAAA
>JAHZMZ010005417.1:0-10250 GCA_027743805.1 Lepidocyrtoides sp. E14
ACTCCCTCTGGTGGCCGTAATGGCAAAGCAAAAAGTAATTTTTAAACCTTTTTCGGGGTTTCGGAAGGTGTAGATTCCGAATATCAATTTGCTTTATTTTCTGAAAAATGTGTTGGTTTGTGTATACTCATCATGTTGCTTCATTCACAGAGCTATTATTATAATGCATAAGTAAGTAGAGGAACAAGTAAATATTTTATATCATTTAATGAATTATTATTATAATAATGTACATTTACCACACAATACACTATATACAAATATATATTTATATGATTACTGATATTACTTAGATATGGGACTACTATTTCAATCTTTTTTATTTACTAATGTTGTTTTAAAACGACAATGAGCTTCTTTTATTCGAATTCGTTGTAAACGAACTCACGTTTCCTTTCCCGAGGCTTTTTGCTTTGAGATGGGTAATAATCACCTTTTATGACAGTGAGTCATTCAGTCAAAACTACTTCCCACATTTATAATTTCTGCCTTTACATGTCTGAAAAAGTCAGTTTTCATCAACAGCAAAAGTTGCCATGCCATTCATTTGTTGACCTGCCCCTCTACAACTTTTGTTGCTGCCCATGTACAACATTATTATTACGTGAGCATTATTATTAATTTTTGTATGCGAAGCTAGAAAGTTGTTGACAATTCAATGTTGTCTGTGACCTGTGAGTCTGTCTGTAAACACAATAACTTGCGTGTTACTTACTAACAACAACAGTAACGTGCGTTAGTACGCAAGTTACTAATTTGAGTTAACTCTTGTCCTTATAATTATTATTGAAATTCTGTCGCTGTACTAACTAACCTACGCACGGTTACTACTATTGTTACATTATTGCTATTATTACTGAATAAATGGAGCGAAAATGAATGAAAGATGGTGTGGTGGTGTGCTTTCTCATCATTACCTAAAAGTAACATATAGGAAATAGTTTTCGCAATAGGGAAGTAGATAGGTAGGTGGTGATGATGAACTTTGCAGTTATTTCTATTGAAGTTGGTTGTGGTGAATAAACTTGCTGTTATGTAATTGGAGACTTTATAATACTCAAACAATAGACTTGCTCTATATTCAAATGTTTTACTCTCTTAGCCTATTCTTTAATCCTATTCTTCTTCAACTATCTCTTTTACATTATTAGTACAGTTACAATTACCAAGTTATTGCTATTAACTATATTAATTATAATAAATTCTTGCGATTGTAATTAATTATTTCAATTGTATCATTCGTGTTGTTATCAAAAAGCACACATATACATATAGAGTCCGGTATGTTACAAGTTACAACAGTGCTTTAATTGCGGTTACTATTTTACGGCTGGTTGTGATCACTATTTGTGAAAAAAATTGTAAGTATTAAGTTATTATTAAAATAATATTATTATGATCATTAATATCGATAGCTGAATGCAACAGCGACAATGTATTTGTTGTTAAAGATAACTAAGTATATTATGTAGCACAGTTTTATGTAAAACATTGGAGCTTTAAAAAATTGCAGAAAGTAAAGTATTTAAAGATTTGAATTGAATTGAAACGAGGCGTGTGCTATGATGGAATGAATACATTTTTTACTCATTTATCATATTACTCATATCGTTATATCAACATGGGGCAACTTGAACATTTTTTTATATTTTGGAATGAGCACTAGCAGAAAGTAATCAAAGTGGAAATGAGAGACGAGAGAAGCTACAAATGCGCATTTTCCCATTACAGTTCTCCATTAAAATCTTACCTTCACCTCATTTAAAAGTTTCCATTTGCATAAATAAATAAAAACTGTCATACTAAAACTTTTGATTTACTCATGTTTTACTGATTCCATAAATTCGATTTGAATTTTAATGAAGATTTTTAAAAAAAGGTGTAAATTAGTTTTCAAAGAAAATTCTGCAATTAAACATCACCATCATTCAATTTTAATTGTTGAATTTACACATACTTGTTAGATCACCTGCTGCGTCCAAAACCAAATTATTGTATTTTTAGTGTTTCGTGTTCAAAAATCATCGAGCACGATAATAATAATAATAGTATTCAGTTTGTGGTAGTGGGATGTATGCATGGATGGTAGACTTGATGATAGGATGACAGGGGAAGCAGTTTGATGATGATGATGATGATCAAAACTCATCTTCGTTTGTACAAGATTCTCTTTTCTGTAAATGCCATTTTCGGCTTAAACCTCTAAAAAAATCCAATATTTTGAGTCGGCGTGAAGTTGATGTTACATATGAACCAAGCATGCGCATGCAAATGAAAGCTGAGGGTCGAATTCAAGCGCTCATGAGAATATTATTATAATATGGATATTCATAAAGGCAGGATTACTTTTATAGTTTGCCATGAAGGATTCTTATTCTAACTCTCTGCCTTCTTGTTTTCTCAGTTTGCTCAAGCATTCTGAATGTCTATTTCTGTAAAAGGCTTTCTTAAATATATGCTCGTGTATACGAATCGATAATTTTTGCATTGCGATTGAATTCTCTGCAACGAAAAACTCTTTTTTGGGCACGCAACAAGAAAAAAAATAGAAAACGAACCTCCTCCTCCACCAATCCTGGATTTGTTTACTCCACCCGGTTTTTTTGCAACTATTTTTTAAAAATGTTTGAGTAGCCTTGAACGGGCACAACTACACTCACCACCACACATAAACATGTGCGATAAGATGAAAGATTATTGGTGTAAATGGTCACTCACTGGTATATTTCATCCAATTTCATCATTACCATACAACTTGTCAATTTCTCAGAAAAACTTTAAAAAAATAATGTTTCCTCACATATATCATGTGCTCTTTTTCGCAAGTATGCCACACATATCCTCCCTAATGTCCATGCTTGTATCGGTTTCAAAATGGACGTGAAAAAATAGGGACAGTTAAAGAATAAAACAGTAATTATTACTAATGTGACATGCTTGCATATAGGCACATTGAAAAACCCTTACCTTAGCCCATATCATCGCCTATTTTGATGACTTGGTAGAATGAATTGTGATTTAGACATCAAATATGAATTCTGCAACATAAATATCCACGTGTGTCTATAAAACCACCTGTAAAACTTTGACGAATTTAATTATTTGAGAGGCGTGGGTTTTCAATGAACACTGTTCATTTCTACGTTCAAATTAACCTACAGCAAAAGTAATAACTATAACATAGCTACAGTCGTAATTCAGGCAATATAAGAATTACGTGATTTCTTCCGTAAAGTGAAGATAATTTATATTAAATCAATATGCAAAAATGAGGATTAATTTCTCCATTAATTTTTCAAACAGCAGTAACAATCCACGTTTTACCATCAACTTGACGGAAGTGAGAAAAGAATTATTTTTTTTTGTGCAGGAGAATATGGGCGGGCAAGCAATAATTTTTAATAATGCTCATCATCATCCAAGCAATGATCAAGTGTAATAATAATAACAAAAACAATAATACTTAATCATGTCAAAGAGGAACGATGAGCACTAATTGTCTAGGGCAGTAATATATTATCTTTTTATGCATGTACATTATTATTATTTACTTTGCCTTTATTCATGCGTAAAGCAATTCAATTATAATTTACAATGATATTGTGAGTCAACGAAGGTAAATAAGGTGAAGATGAAGAAGATGATCATGCCATCATTTTTTATATTATCATCAACATCGTCTTTATTAGCCACACTTACATACTTTGAAGAAGCTAACCTCCAAATATGCCATTGGCCAAGGCCACGGTTGTTTTTCCTCCTCTTCTTCACCATCTTCTTTTTATTCTGGCTTCTATGACGATTTGGTTATACTTTTGCAGCTCTAGTCTGTTGAAGTATTATCTGGAGCAATGCGATGAATCAAATAGCTCTACTACCTGCCCGGACTGGAATACCTCCCAAGTGAAACCAATGTATAAACTCCTTTGCACTCCTTTCTGGTATTATCTCATCTTCTTCTTACTCGTCAATGTACAACAAGAAGAGATACAATCTTCCCCTTATCTTCTTCTCCTTCTTCTTGTCTACTTTTTTTGGTAATTGACAATCGCGTGGGGGGACTTGCAAAATAAAAAAAATACATGGACAGAAGATGCCCCTGCTGATACAAAACAGTTGTCCCAACACAAAAATTGGTCATGATTATCGGGTGATTGGTTTTTTTTTGCTACTGCCGTTTGTGACAGTCCATTCTAATCCAGTAGTTCCCAGTCCAATAATCCAGTGTGTAGCATTTTTATCCCTGGCAACTTAATTGGGCTTTAACTCTTATTTTTTTACGCATATGAATGTTGGGTGGGCTTTTAAAATGAACCACCTTCTGTCTTAAATACTAAAGAAGAGTGTCTTATTCCTGAGACTTACGTCCGTTTGTATGTTGAATAACATTTATGATGATGATGATGATGATTTTGCGAATGTGCAAATAATAAATAAGTAGGTAGGTGGACAAAGGTAGACCGTTGAAATGTCTGTTATACACATCAACAAACGCCATCATTTTTATCTTGCACAGCCAAAAGTTGCATATAATTTGCACTGTTCCATGTTATATCACAGTGTTCAACAAGCGTAAAAGCAAAATGCACAACGCAGTAATAATAACATATATTTCATAGATGCCTGTACACATTTATAACAGAACACAGGTAATCATCATCTAACTTTACTTTATACGACATGGAATTGGCAACGATTTGGATACTAGTTATATATCTATGCATGGTAGTCTTGATTACATGATTTCATTTTGTTTTCAAAGAAAAAGTGAGGTGTACCAATGAGTATGGCTATGAACAAGGAGTAACTAACCACTACAACTGGCAATTGTACATTATATATCATCATCATGTTCGTCATCACCTCCAAATCCGATCTTGTCCCTAATATATAAGTTGTGCTCACAAGAAAATCCCATTTAAATTCTATTCTTGCTGCAGCCTGGGACTATCAGGAATTTGCAGCAAAAGTTATCATTCAGCTCTGAGCATAATCGGAGGCATCGGTTTCAAAGTAAATTGTTTATTGTGCATAGTGTAAAGTGTTGCGTGGAAATTTTTGCACATTGCATAAATTGTTAAATATTTGGATCTGAGCTATCAGGTACGAAAAGAAAACAATATTTTTTATTTTTTTTTTTGGAAATTTCTTGAACGAAGCTGGTTCAGTTTGTGCTTTATTTTCATGAAACTATTGATTATGACAGAAAAGAAGAAAAGGTTTCTGAAAAGTTTCCCATTTCCTTTTCAATTCAAATTTAACTTGTTTTTGTGACAACAACTTGCAATAATTACACGTTCATTAGACATGAAAGCCCCTAGGGCGTAGAAATTGCCATGTGCGCTTTCCCAATGAAATAAATTACAGCTGCCGAGCTATTTAGGTAGTAGCCATAGTCATTAGGTGAAAAAGTGGAGAGACGTGCGTGGGTGTTTTTTTTAATGTAAGGGCGTTTCCATTTAATAATCCTCACTCCACTGTATATCAGCAAAGGAATTCACGGACATGCTAATCGATTCCTTATACATATATCTTTGCTGATGTTGCTACTCCTGTTGATATTTAAATGCTGATCATTTATCATTCCTTTTTTAAATAAAAAAAAACATGCAAGAATCATCTTATGCGATACACGCATCATGCTAATTTGCAAACATTAATAAATATTTCACGCTAGTCTTCCCTTTCAATGGGAAAATACTGAGAATCAGCAATTTTTTTAAGGAAGAAGGCCACGGCCAAAGAGCAGGTCTTGGACGATGAGTCGTGTTTTCTTGTCCAAATAAGGCTCATTGTTGTTACTTGTTATGACGTGTTTAAGGGTTCAAGTGATTATCACACTTATTATGTCATCATGGCTATTCATTTCCATTCCAAAAGTAGAATATGGCTGGCTACCTACTGACCATGTCACCATTTATATGGCTCTTTTATACTATTATTATTATTATCCTTAGAGTCCACATCATTTTGTGTTCATCGTAAACAAGGATGACGATTCCCATCACGATAATAGTAGGATCTCTCTTGATCCTTCAGGTTTCAGTGGCACAAGGAAAGGCTCAATTTTCTTCTGAGGGTAAAAAAAATATTAGATGCTTATGGAAGTAGTAGTGAGGGTGCAACAGTAACGCTCATCTTTTAAACTAACAAAAAACTTGCATTTAACAAACCGGGTAAGCATATTTTTTATTATTATAACCACTAACATTTACCTTTTAGTGCTGCTGCTTTGCCATTGTCCAGTTCGTTTGAATTTTGAAAATAGTTTTATTAATACGCACTTTTTTAAAAATAAACAGCCGTTGATCCATGCCGACCAAGCCCTTGTGGTCCTGGAGCTGAATGTTCAGTAAACTCTGGTGGGGCAGCAATCTGTAGGTAATGACGAAACGACCGCTGAACATTAAATTATGATTGAATTAAAAATTGACGACGCTGCATTTCCATGTTTCAGGTGTCAGCCAGGGTTATTCCCAAAGCCAGACACCATTTCAGGATGTGGGCCTCAATGTTCTCAAGATTATGAGTGCAGGTGGGAAAAAATACTTTTACTTTCACCAAAACAAAGGGGCAATCAATGCATTAAAAAATTGTACACATTTCGTTTCAGATCTACAGAGAAATGCCAAGCTAATCAGTGTGTACCAGCTTGCCAGCCATCTCCTTGTGGAGTCAACTCTGAATGTGAAAGCATAAATCACAAAGCCGTTTGCCGGTACAAATAAAAAAAGTTTTGAAATTTTCAGAAAATTTCCATTGAAACAATGTCTCTCTAGGTAATTTTACTGTATGTCTTGTGAAAATTATGTGAAAATTAAGGTGCCCTCGTGGCTACACGGGAGACCCTCTGTTCCAGTGCTCACAACAAGCTCCAATTGCCAGAGCCATCATTTCTCACCCACCACCTCAGTAAATATGTTTATAATAATAATGAAGGGCTAAATTTAGAATAACTGAATTTTCATATGACCTTTTTTTAAGGGTAATCCGAGTAACGGATCCGTGCTCGCCCAGTCCTTGCGGTTTGAATGCAGACTGTAGGGTCAGTGGGGACCGACCTGTCTGTTAGTTTTTCTCATTCATTTTAAATTATTTTTCAAATTATCTTTTAATTAACAGGCAGTTGCCTCACTGGTCACCAAGGCAACCCATTGGTGTCCTGCCGTCGTGGTGAATGTTCTTGTAAGTTGGTAATCTTGAGAAAATATATACGATGCATGTACATATTATGAAAAAAATTTGACCTTTCTTTACGCAGCGGATTCTGAATGCCCACACCATAAAGTTTGTGAAAACTATCATTGTGTCAACCCATGTATCAACAAGTGCGGAGCCAACGCTCATTGTGATGTGAGGAACCATGTTCCTGGTAAGATATCATTACCAATTACCAGTAATACTTTTAGCAACTCGGTACTGATTATTAACTGATTTTCGCGGCGGTTTTTTTCGGTTTTTTCGCGGTTTTTTTTCGGTTTTTTCGCGGTTTTTTTTCGGTTTTTTCGCGGTTTTTCGCGAAGTTTGCTCCTGTCCACAGGGTTATACTGGAAATCCAACGACCGGGTGCAGACGCTATGATCCCAGTAAGTCAGTTTATTCTTTGGTGGGGTAAACCAAATATACGGTCGGCGGACGAAATGAACTAAATTAAAACAACACGATTCATTGATCTATTATTACACTAATTACTAGCAGAAATATCATTAGTTTTTCATTATATACCTCACCATTGTACTATGCATAAGCAAATGCAATAGAACTGAAACTAGGTAAATGATAAATGGCATTTACGCATTTTTCATGCAACGGCAAGCCAAGTTTTCATTTCGTCCGTTGAATCTATTACTTCCACGTCCTTCATATCATGATTGGCCGTAGAAGTTTTTATTCTCTGTTTGGGTAACGATCATAATGAAATAGAGGACTAAAATTGTCACTATAAATTACCAGATGAGGCCTGTAGAGCTTGTGGACTCAATACCAACTGTCGTGTCGAGGGTGAACGGGCCATATGTAAGTAAAGTTTTACGGGGTGGATAGATTCTAGAGATGCAACTTATCCAAGCATTGATGACCTGTTTTTCCAGGCTCTTGTAAAATTGGTTTCTTTGGTGACCCATTGAGTGGGTGTCGTCACGAATGCGAGAGTGATTATGATTGTTCCGGAAATCTTGCCTGTATCGACTTCAAATGTAAAAACCCATGTGCTGGAGCATGCGGAACCTTGGCCAACTGTGAGGTATGCATTAAGTTTAAAGAAAAAGCAGCCTATTGATTATTATACTGATTTTTAAATATTGATTACAGATCAGAAACCATCGCGCGCATTGTTGTAAGTACATGTTCATGAGCACAATTAAACGTTTAATTAGACTACAGGTGAAGTAACAGTTTTGGTTTTTAAACAGCCTGTCCCAAAGATTACCTTGGAGATCCTTACACCAGATGCTATCCAGAATGCACAACCCACTCAGAATGCGCCCCTCATTTGGCATGTGTAGGACTAAAGTGTAAAGACCCTTGCATTGGGGCTTGCGGTATCAACGCCGAGTGCCGTGTAGACAAATATAATCACAAAGGTTGGTCCACTCAAACAATCAAAGATGAAAAAACGCAATGATAGTTAATAATCATCTTATCTTTCTTTGATTTTTCCAGCAATTTGCTCCTGCCCTAAGGGATTTACTGGCCACCCATTTACGGAGTGTCGCCGACAAACACCAGGTACAACATTACATAATCGGTCAACATTTAGATGGTACTATATTACCGTTTGTTGATAAATTTCAGCCGATTTGTGCTCTCCAAATCCATGCGGCACCAACGCTGTTTGCAGACCTGGTCACGACAATTCTGGAAGAGATAGACCAGTTTGTAAGTGAAACTTGGGCATTTCGCAATTAAAATGTTTAAATAACATGTTATATAATTAAGTTTTTCCTTAATTTTTCGAGGCACCTGTCCATCTGGATTTATTGGCGAAGCACTCGTCAGTTGTAAACGTGGGGAGTGTCAAACCGACTCTGAATGTCCACATAACAGGATCTGTTCCAACTTCAAGTGTGAGGATCCTTGCCGAAACAGTTGTGGAGTGAACGCCCAATGTGAAGCCAGAAACCATGGAGCTGGTAAATAAAAAACCGAACAATTTTCATTTAATAGAGTTTATAACATGTCCATTTAACCGTTTTTCTTTGATTTTGAAATAGTTTGCCGCTGCCCTTCTGGATATAGAGGAGATCCATTCACCCAATGCTTCCAAGACCCGGTGCGTGCCAAGAGAAAGACAAAGGAAGCTGAGGATAAGACACCCAAAAAGGAGGAAGGAGCTGCCGCCGTAGATAAAGAAGCTGAAGCCCCGACTTCTGCATGAGCTACAGCACATTTTATTTTCCTACTATAGAAGAACTTAAGTACTTTTTTAAATGTTGCACATCTTCTAATTGGAATCATGTTTTAAAACAATTGATAACAAAAATAATACAAACAGTCTTGTTCTTCATTTCTTTCTGTTTTTCCTTAATCATATTATCTTATTTTACAATAAAAGTAAAAGTTAAATTAATGACTAATGAATGCAAATACTGTCATCATGGTGATGGTGTAAGTTAACAAGCAAGCAAGTCATGTTACATAAATGTATTAGCATTTTAGCGTTCAATTATGAAGCATTATGCTAACGCATCTTTCCATATTTTATTACATTTTGAAGGGGATTTCACTACTCATTGGTTCGCTACATACTATTTAATTGTTTTCTGTGACACACACTTCTATGATTCCTTGTAGTAAAATCAATCATGTTTGGTTCAAATAACCTCAAATTCATTTTACTAATTAATACAGCTGATACAAATGACGTCAGACAGTAAGAATAAACTTGCCTGCATAGGTATTTAGTAATGACTCTAAGGAATCGGTTATTTGTACTGGAGGCCTCCATCTTTCCTCACTCAACGGGAGTCTGGGGAAACGAAACTGAACGTTTCGCGACGAATCTTGAATGCAATCCCTGCCTTTTTGAACAGACCAAAAGTATCCCTTACACACTCTGTTAACAGATTTTTGGCCGTTTTGTTAGGCATTTCCGACCCGTTGATATGAATGCCATCGGCAATTTGGACAATAATGACCGTATTTTTTATTATGTTGAAAGAACAAATAAATGATGGTCCACTGCTAACGATTTTCTTCAATTCTGGGCGACCGGTTTCAATATGGTACACCAATTTATTTATCATCAGGCC
>JAHZMZ010005418.1:0-11385 GCA_027743805.1 Lepidocyrtoides sp. E14
GTTACATTATTATTATTTTTTCTACAAGGATAACTCAAATTACAGTTTTCTCGTCATTTTGCTTGATCGTGATCATAATTTCTTTCCGTCTCCACGTTCACTATCACGTAATACTTACATAGGTGCATTCGCATCTCGTCTCTTGTGATGACGATATAGATTGCGTCACCACTTTCACTCTCTGCTAATCGTGAGCAACTTAATGGAGAAAAAACAAATGTTGCACGCTTTTGCTCCATTTCCCACTTTTTTGTATTCGTGGAGAAAAAGTTTGTGTACATTTCATGATTTAATTTTTTTAATAATTCAAAAGCTATTTTGATCCACAGAAATGAAGACGCATCTCTCATCACAACTAACAAAAAAAGGGAAAAGGGATAGCAAGTAATGTAAAAATTGAGCTTCCAAGGTAGGTAGTTGCTTTCACACAGCATGCAGCGTCCAAGCATTATTTTGTCCTTGTTACCTTGAGTATCTCATGAAAAAACGCATAAATTGGTTGGAAAAAATGAGATACAAAGTCCGTTTCCTGGTTGTACAGGATAAGGCATTTCCTTATCAGCTATTCTTATGGAAATACAAAGAAAACCGTACTCTATAGATGATGATGCTGTCACAACACACTCTTACTACATGATACACAAGCTTAACGAGAGAAAATTGTTGGGGGTTAGACAAAAGACAGTTTACAAACTAAAAACTACACCAGGCTAAAGTTTCTTTCTGTAGTAGTTTTGTGTGCAACCGCATTTTAAGTATTTCCCTGTGTTTATCAGCTTACCAGCCATGTAAGGAAATCAAACTGTTGCTGTTTTGATTGTGTTGTAGAAGGGTGATGATACAACTCTTTCGTCAGCAACCCTGCTAATACCCTGTTTTGTTGTTGCTGTTGACGATGATGTTACTCCCAGTTAGTGGCATAATAATAAAAATAATGTCACAAGAGGATGAGGATACTTTCTTGTCGTTTGATAAAGCTAGTTATTTTGTAAAGAGAGCTTAGTTTCATCCGAAATGAACTCGGAGAGTAGAAAAGAAAGCCGAAGCTCCTAGAAATACATAGTCTTGCGAGCTTAACATTATTACTAGAGGGGAAAATGCCTAAGCACTTATATGTGCAAGTATATGTATGATGATAAGGTTATATTCGCTTGGCATACAAAACGAGTATCATTCACGGTAACGCCAAAAGGATAAAAAAAGATGTAAACCACCTTTCGCCGCAACAAAAACTGCCACCGGGTTATATAATAATAATAACAATATGTATAAGGATGGTTTCGTCTTATATTTACGTATGTGAATTTCTATTTATAATTCTTGATATCACTAGAATAGGAGTACAACAACAACAGCAACAGACAAAGTAATTTTTTTCTTCTTGCCTCGCTCTGTGTGAAGTTTTGGGAGAAACGGATAAACTTTGACGACAGTTTGTATTCCTTGAAAGGATAGGGCATTACGAAGACCAAGTAGAAATGACAAGGGAAATACAGATTGCATCACTTATACTGGCTACCAGTATTGTCTCATATCCAAATTATAGCAAAATCCCTCAACTGAAAAAAATGAAATATGAAAACTACTTGTTAGTACTACAACTACTACTAATATGCTACTTAAAAACGGGGTGAATTCGGAGAAAGCAAAGGGTAAAACTGAAAACATTCATCGAAAAGCTGCTTTGCCTAAGTAGAAGGGAAACATGAGAAGTTTAGGGCAAATGATACTTTGACACAGACAAGCACTCTAGTAGTGTTTCCTTTCGAATGTATTAAGCAGGTATTAACCTGTACATGTTTGTAAGTATTTACGTGTGTGTAAGAAAACCAATGGGAATTGTGTGCGTGAAATCCTCTGTTGTTTTTACACGACGTTTCGGTTCGAATGAAATTTTAAGGACAGTTTAGTAAATATTTGCTACGAAATATATTAAGGACTTACCGTAGATTTCGTTTCATATGCTTACAGTATTTTTTTTTGGAAAGTAGGAATGCATCTTTTTGTTTGTCAGGTATGGAGATAGGATATTTGGAAAGTACATATAAGTGAAATGGGAAAAAAGTAGCTGTATTTATTTGTTATTTGTATTCTCAGCATTAGTAAAAAGCTTTTTTTTCAATACTTTAGATATTAATGTCTCTTGTTGTCGTTGTCTGATTTTTATTTTAACAGGACATAAGTAGCTTTGCTGAATCGGTTCACTTTTGTTCCTCTTTCCGGCCATGCACCCATTCATTCTTTGGAATTTGTGCCAAATCCAAAGTTCCAACTCACAAAAAATAATTTTATTATGATGCTGCTAAAATTCACCCTCGCCAAAATAGCAAATAGTATTCAACTGAGCTCCAAAAAAACACTCTCTTTTTATTGCAAGTTTTTTGCTATCTTTAAAAAACGATTCCAATAGAAGTAAAAAATAGATGAAGAGAGATAATAGTTTTACTATGTATTTCCAACTTTTCTGACCGCGGTCATAAAAGTATATGATCCAGTTATTGTGGTAGCAGCACATAACCACTAGTTCATTCACAATGACTGCTTCACTGGTTCCACCAACGCAAAATAAGTTATAAATGTTTATTTATACAAATACGCAAACTACATTCACTCATACCTTGGTATTCTATATTTAAATTTGAAATTCGGTTGTCTTACTTATTGAGTTCTATGGTGGTCGTCAGTTTACTTGATACAAAAGGAAAGCTTTTGTTTCCAAGTAAAAGTGAGCAACTACCACTCCATGAAAACAGGTTATTGTTCTTATGCTAATTTTATTTAATATATCCCTTATGTCAGTATCATCCCAAAGTTATTTGATGCCAGCCGTCTTTCCCTCAAAGCAATTTTCATGCATTTATTTCCCATTAAATAGAACAAGTCCATTTAAAAAGAAACGTTGTCAATATGTATGTAGTTATAGTAGTGTATGTTGAACTACAAGCTTTTATACATCAGACTATGGGAGTTTGTAGGATGCGATTAAACTGCGACTATCTATGCTTCCTTATTTAAAAAAAAACAACACAGTAATACTTCTTTCGTGACTTACTTTTTTATTCATCTTGAATAGAAAACGACGTGGACGACATGAAGCAGCAGTTTTTCCACTAAATCGGCAAAAATTACAAATGCTGAGTTAGCATGTAAAACACAATCATTCTCTCCAACCATTAAATACTTTTTAGTAGTTTCTTTCCTATTTTCCTTGTATTTCCGTCCGCTCTTCGTTTTCGGAGAAAAAAAAGTTTCTCAAGTTTCCTCATGTTTGTATTCCTGCAATATATGCAATTTTTGTTGAAAAGACTCCATGTCGGCTTTGCTCTCAATTTCCCTGCGAGCGTCGAAAAATGTGAAGAGAAAGGAGAACTAGAGAAAATGTCATGATACCCAGTTCTCCAAACAGACTTTGCTCGCAACGATTCAAGATCTGGTACGGTTTCCTTCTTTTTAGTTGTCTCATGTTTCCCTCACAACAGGGAAACCCTATCTTGTTTCTGAAATTGGATACTTTTTCAGCATGCTACGCTGCAGTACAGTACGAAGCGTGTTTGCTTATCGTCTGCCTTTGTAAATTTTATTTACCGGTTGAGAAATAAGCCGCTTTCTTGCCGAGGGAGATAATAAAGAAAGAAAAACAATAGGGCACATTGATTGAATATTATTTATTCAAAATCATTATTAAAGACGCTTCCAAGTTTCCTTTTGTTGTTTTGAGTTGTACATACATGCAAAAGTTTTCATGAAGATTGTCAGCATGTAGTGTACAGCAAATTCGTTTATTTCTCTTCTCCAGTGTTACTACATGTCAAGTTCCCTTTTCAGCACGACTGTTGTGGCATGTTTCATTACAATTTCATGCCGTTACCAGTGGGTGGGTGCCTGGATTTAACAGTTGTGCATATTTTTAACGTGTTTCTTTGCAATACGCTTTAAATACCAGAAACCTGAATTACTCAAGTTGTGTAAATGCTTGATTGTGAGTGTTGTAATGGAATGAATGGATACAATCTAAAGACGATATGTCGCGATAGGGGAAAATAATTTTAGATCTATGTACATACATATGCTAAATTCATGATATTTTTGGAACCTACCTAAAATCGCATAGAATTATTTAATGTACGTTATATCTAAAAATGAGAAATTTGAGAAATTATTACGTGGAATAGTATGTGGCAAGCGTTGAATGTTTGAAAACTTTTTTTCATTTTCAGCTATTCTGCAATCATGTACAATCAGTTTAAAATTGATAAATAATAACAAATTAGTAACTCAATCTTCGAGGTACTGAGTTACGTAAAAAATCCCATTCGATTTTCCTAGAATACTAAACCTCTCGTAGTTGTGCAAGCGACGACGGTTATTTAACAGTACAAAAAATATTAAAATGTGAAACACACGCTTCGATTGCTGTTGTGGTATCACATATTAAATGACTTTGGATAAATCTCCTCTAAGAAAAAGTTGAAAGTTACTTTATTGCTCATATGTTTTGAGTATGACAGTCTTCATCGTTATTCTACCTGTTTTTTTTACACGTGAAATTCACTGGAGATGGATTCTATTGAGAATGGAGTAGATATTATATTCGAAGAAAGGAAAAAGCGCGAAGCTGACACTTGTGTAGAAAGCGAAAAAAAAGAGCTGTCTACTAACACGTTTCTTCCTTGGCACGGCACTCAGCGTGGCTATTATTATGCCTACCGTTGAAAATCTTCGTCTGAAGCTCTGACAAGAAAAAAAAGGAAGACATGATACAAACAAGCATGATGGAAAAAAACGTGGATTGTGGAAAGTGGAAGTAACTGTGTAAGAAAATAAGTAAAACATAATAATAACAGATATAGTCAATGGAGGAGACAAAAGAGGCATCCTTTGAAGTTCTTGTTCAGCTTTCAAAATCCGTTCTTATTGGACCTGTTCTCTCTTCTATCCATGTCATGTCAGACCGCATATATGTATAAACCAGATACATACACTACCCTGTACTGATTTCAACTGGAGTCGTTTTTTTTGAAAACGAAAATAATACGACAATATTTGCTTTTCTAGCTTGCTGTACATGGGTAGGTGTACATCTTTACATGATTCCTTCAAAGAAAGAACGTGTGCCGCCAATCCTGGTTACATTTGGTGTGGAAATGTAAGGGAAAAGAGATAGGGAATTATTTAGAACGTTTTCTCATTATGTTTGCTCTTCGGAGAAAAAAAGGTAAAACGATATGTATAGGTAAATGTACAGATTTATTTCGAGTATCCTAACTACATTTTGGTCACTGACGATAGTGACGATGCTATAATATGTATGTACAAGTACACTTGAAGAGAGAGAGAGAGAGAGAGAGAGAGAGAGAAATGAGATGGAGAAAGAGAGGAAAACGAAATACGTAAGGAAAATTTCTGTGAAAGAACAACAAAACGTAAAATAAAAGAAAGGGAATACTTGGTTTAAAGCTAAATCTAGTATGTAGGTTTCAGTAGTTGGCGTTTCCTTGATGCAGGTAGCACGTTATGAAACTTAGCAATAAACATGTACGCATTTCGTGGTGATGCGATGGTGGTGGTCTTTTGGAGTGGTCTCAGATTGGAGTTGTTCTTGTGGTTATTACACGCTCAGTACACTTTCTGAAGGTGTATAAAGAGCGGTGGAAAGTTGCCGACTGCTGGCATGGTGGTTATGATGATGATGACGAGGTTGCTGGTAGTTGGTATGAAGTGGTTCGCTACGCTAGGTACTGACACTATTGTGGTCAGCAGTGATTCAATTTGATGTCAAGAAGAAAGAAAGACTTTTTTAGTGGGTAAATGGTAATCAATTTTATTTACTTCCACTTTTTTCCCTTTCACTGACAGGCTCCCGTTCATTTACCCGTATTTATGAGCACAAGAAAATATACTTAAAAAGAGTGGGTTATCAAGGGGATGAGTGAGGATGAATGAAAAGTGAAATGGTCCGATAATATTAGGCATTCTATAGAGACATAACACTTAATAGCATATAATGTATGTATGGATGAGATGTATTCAGTTTTTATTTATCTTTTCAACTGATTGATTTTTAGAGTAATTGGAAAAGTACATGATGGGTAAATGCGTTCCAATGTTATTAAATAATAGACATGTATTATTGAAACCATATTTTATTGGAAGCAATCAACAAAGATAGCATGTCGTATGCTCGTTCAAAGGAACACTGGGCTTTTTTTAATGGATCTGACGCTACATTTTACACTAAAAGAATAGTTTGGAACACCGTTCAGAAAAGTTTGAACAAATGATTTTCTTTGAAAGGAAAATTATGACCATCAATTTTAGCAAAAAAGGTATTGATGCGTGTATGTATATGTAATTTGTTTTTTTGGTGCATTGGGGCATTAAAGTATATAAAAGTCAAAATAAAATTTTGATCAATTTGCATCATTCCCAATTAAGTGCACCTTGTTTGTTGTTTATTCTGCACTAGTGGTTATACAAAATTCTGCTTTGCAAATTCGCTGTCGTTATCCTGTCGCTTTTGATGATACATAATTTTTTGACTATTTTGCCAAAGTTTTTCACTTAAAAATATTACTACACGATTTTATCGTTGAGCATATCTGTGCTGTTGCCAGCTTATTTTCTGCTATCATTATGACTAGTTGTAATCAACACTCATTTTTCCTTGCATAATAATGAAATACTACTATTTTAAATGTAAATACTTGTCAGTTATATGCTGGCTGTTTCCACTATGTAATTCAATACTTATTTTTTCAGGTTTTCTATTACTCGCTTCACCTCACTGGCAAGTCTTAGAGTCAACAGTGACATCAAGATAACTTCTAATTTGGTGATGGAACCCGCCACAGAAAGGGAAATGTGTCAATTATATAAACTTACATAAATAAACTACAAAAGCGAACAACACAAAGAAACGAGTAGTGCAAATAGATGTAAGCTTCCAAAGTGAAGCAATCAGACGACAGAAGCCAGTCTCTTGTTTATTAGCGTACAGACGTAATATACTTTCTTCACTCACTTTCACTCTGCATCGCATTGCCATTATCAACATCATCACGCACCACAACATTTGCGCTTCCGTCATCAGCAGCAAATCATCATCATCTTTGCCAAAGTGGATTCAACCTGTCAGTATTATTACTGCTATCTTGTCGTCGTATCCAATATCAATCTCATCAACAACAGCCATCTCCATCAGTAACCTTCGTGAAAGTCCTTCGTCCACTCTTCAATCTCTTGCAACACTGAATAGCTGGAATTGCCACCCTATCACTTCCTTCAATCGTTCATTCTCACACCATCTTTAGCCATCATACCACCTCAGACATGTGTGTAGGAAGAAAATACTTATCACTGCCAAACCACGAAACCTATTTTTAGGATACTCGTCTTCAATCTGAAAGGTTGACAATATTATCGTCCTCGTCGTCACTACCAATACTTGAGGCTACCTACCTTTCCAAAGATTACATTTTACTACAGCAGCATCCAAGTGATACTTGTACAGTAGCAAACACTAAGTATTCATTTATACAAACGATACAAGTATATTGGCGTCTCACCTGTACAACAGAAACTTGCTTGTTGCAAGTCTACAACGATTTCCTTTTATCAACCGTTTTTCATCTCGGCTACATCACGATTCAAACACAAAGAAAAGCTCCTTCCCTTCCACCTCCAGCACCGCCACCCCTACCACTACCTACAGAAGTAGTGGTTGGTGCGGTGTCGTCCCCAGCTGCCTCTGAAGCAGGGCAAGCAGTAGAAACGAACGAAAACAACCAGGAAAACGACCAGCAACCAACTGGCGACGCTGCGTGTAAGTTATTTGATTTTAAAATCATTTTCACACACTCCTGCACAATCTCTTTATAATGTAATTGTTTCAGTACTGTGATGTCTTCATTATTTTTACTACGTTCATAACATGCAACACTCCCACAACGTTTTCTGACGTCTGGGATTGTTTTGGAGAATGGAATATTGTGATACCTTGTCTTGAGTCAGCACAGATCTAGCGTTTTGATTTTAAAAATATATTTTGAACAAGCACGATTTTCTCCACAATTGCTGCAGTATTACAACAGAGTTAGAGATGTCTCCATACTTTTTCAAACCCACACCATCAACTTATGTCTGATTAAAATAAATTGAATTTGCAGGGTTCAGGAGTGGGACTGAGTTAACTCCTACACATTTCGATTGTGATACTCACGTTTCAATTATACCGCACATATTCGCTTCAGGGATGACTTATGCATAAATGAATAAAACATGACAGAAAATTTGCGACTGGAAAAACAAGCTAAATAAATTTGACTCATTTCGAAATAATTTGCTAGAGATTACAAGATTTCATCTTTAACTCAAGCATCCAGTCAAATTAAATATCCCTTTTTACTCATGGGCGGCAGAGAGTCAAAAGTTGAGTTTCTTATTGCAATGGCTTCTTTTGTCTCCCGCATGCGCTTTCTTAGATCTCTAGTTGAGATTTTTACTCTCTCCCACTCGATTGTAAGATTGTTTTCTACTTAATATTTCGTTATATAAGCATTGAAATTGAAAATTACAATTTTTGCATTGCCACTGGTACTCCTGCAATCATACTAAAAGATCTCTTTGAACCGGTCCAATATTGACTGCACCAACACTTTATTTCATAGAATTCCATATTAATTTGGAGACAGGTATTCTTATTATAACGAGCGAGAATATCAGATAAGCATTGGTGACAAGTGCAGTCAGAACAGACAGACGAGAGCATGACAATTTGTTTAAGCACCAGTAAACAAGAGCAAAGAGCAATCACGTCAAAAAATATGTACAGCAAACAAAGCACGTCCCATAAATATCAATGCGGTTGGGGATGACTGACGCGCTTCATACCTCTATTCATGCAAATATTTGAATTTGAATACATACTTCATCTTTGTAAAAGTCAAAAATTATTCACACATGATGATAATAAGAACATATATGGATATGTTATGGAATGCTTGAGGAGATACATATAATATGACATATAAGTCTAGCATATGATGATGACATTATTTGATGGTAGTTGTCAAGAAAAGCAAAGGAAAAAGTTCATTCGTGCAGTCACGTAGTACATTTTTAAACAAGATTTGAACTTCTACTTTATCATCATTCAGAGAGCACCGTCATTGGTAACTTTTGCAGGGATGACAAGTGTTAGTTACCGCAATACACCAGTATTGTAAAGCAGGTAAAGAAAAGTAGCGAAATTGCTCTAGCGATTTCATTCCGAAATTCCGCTGAAAGATCCGTTTAAAATATGAGAACAGATCTTTTTTTTAAATCGAGAAGGTTCTAAAAAAGACTGAAAAATCTGGAAATCGATGCTCAGCTAGTGGGTGTGCCATTGAATAAGGTATTAGGTTCTTGTAATTTTTTGTTGAAAACTGCTTGAAATTGCACTTTCTACAAAGGGCATTACGACGAAGGGGCATATTAAAATAGACAAGTCAATAGACAGAAGTTCCATCAGGGAACCATTGACCTAACAATAAGCTACTTTCATCCCGAATATGAGGTCAATCGGTAAAAGTACAAGGGTTTTAGAGATTTCACCACCAACGGACGACTGTATATGTAAGTCATAGGAAAGCTATGCATAGCAGTAAATTACGTTATGCAATGAATGCTTTGAGTCACCATGCTCATTTACTTGGCTCTGGTTGTCAGTTTATTGTCATATTTGTTGTCACTGCACTGTAACCAAAGTAAGATCGTGAAAACTTTGTTTCCTTTTTGTCTTTCATCCAAATAACATTTTTTTTCTCTGGTTTGGTTACTTTAAGAAAGGATGAATTGACTTGATGTTTTAGTTCCTTCCATTCTCTCTAGAGCAAACTTAACATAAATTTTGATAACCTACAAAGTTCCAAATCATCTAATAGTAACGAAATTCATTGGCTTACAACACAGTTTATAATGATGTAACAGAAAATGAATTATTTGGTAGAAAAGCATACCTTTATCTGCTGCTATGTCGCACATAGTACTGCAGTAAAACGCTTCAACTAAATTGCATACGCTGGTTGACGAGTATCTTAATAAGCGTACACCGTGTTTTTAAAACCGTATAAGGTTTTCAGCTCGACAAATCACTTTATTTTTTAAATTGTGTAGGTACATAGTAATATCATATTATGATTTCCGACAGAAAAAATTCTGATTGCACAGGTAGCAGAAAGTTGTTGCTGGCAAATCAAAAAACAAAATACATAAATAAAAGTTTCTCTGAACCTGGTCCCCATCATCACCACCACTTTGGAGTAGTCTCTGAACATGACAGAAAAACCAAGATGGATACCTCAGGGTCGCTCTTATATATTATTGACAAGACAAGCAGTCAGAAATGAAAAGAGAAACATTTCACATTTCCGTTAAGTGAGCACATGTCATATGTACTTACTCCCTTCTAATAAAGTGCTCCGTAACTAGCAAGTTGGCTGAAACTTTGGGAATATTTTATTTTGTAAAACTTTTACCATCAAGACAAGTCGCAGCAAACTACATTTTTACAATTACAAGCCAACAACCAGCCAGTCAGTCAGCACCACGTAAGCAGGACAGTCAAAATGACACAAAGAAGTGCAAAGGGATGAAAGGTCAAAAGTGGAAACTTGAGCTTACTTAATTTTTTATTTTGTCGTCGCCGTGTCAAATGGTTTGACTTTTAAACCTACCATTTTACCTACAAATACATAATATGCATAGCTGACTGCATCCAATTTTGCTCATTGTATACATTCTTGTTATTATACAACTACAAGTTTCTTATTTACTCTGTTTACAGTTCTTTTGTTAAATCCAGAGACTGTTTTGGGTCTCAAGTAGCAGAGGAGGCAGAATGACATTGAAGACGATTTGTACTAGGTGATGCCTACATGTATTTTTTTGCACAGGATAAGAACTAGAATGAATTACGGAAATAAATAATATTACTTGTCAACTTAGATTACAATCAAGTCAAGTAAAACTTCAAGGATTTTCCGCTCTAATTTCTCCGCTGCTTGTGTCATGCATTACAGGCAGAAAGAAAGAGAGAGAGAGAGAAAAAAAAAAAAGAGAAAGGTGAATCTCTGAAGTTGGACCATATATGCCTTATTTCACATCGTGATGAAACCTAGCTCCACAATAAAAATAACAGTTTTAATAACATTAAACGTAATGACGCACGTTATGGCTTGACTGGTCTACAATCCAGACTATACTTTTGTATTTATTTACTGTCTGCTGCTGCTTACTCTTTATCTTGATGGCTTAAAAATAGTGCCGAAAACTATCTCTGCCTGGTGTGGTGGTCGACGAATGATGTTCTGGTTTGCTACCATTACATTGTTTAGTTGTACGGTC
>JAHZMZ010005419.1:0-41609 GCA_027743805.1 Lepidocyrtoides sp. E14
AAGCTCATTTTCCTAAGCTTCACCTTTTTCTTAATTATGCAGGTGATTTTCCATAAGCTGCTCCACTTTACAAATTATGGAATGTGCCGTATGAAATGTTTTACATTTTATGCCTCCACAACTTAGTCAAGTGTTATTCAAGTAGATATTACTGCATTTGGGAAAATTCATAGAAATATACGGATGGATGAAATTTATTCATTCATGACATATTATATTATGATTCAGAACTGACGGACTAAGAAAGTCATAAAAATAAAAAACGTAAACTTCAAAGCTTGGACAACATGATAGTTACACACACCTCACAAATCAATAGTATAATTTCAAATGTCTACTTACGCATTTCTTTTCTCAACATAAGGTGTAAAATTAATTTACACTTGACAAAACCCGTTATATTTTTCAGTTTCAATTACAATTTATGCATATATATGCAGGTCCAAGAAAGTCCATAAAAGGAAATGGAATGTTAAATGCCTAAATTAAAACTGGCACGAAGAAAGGGATGACTTATGCTATACTGCCTGGTTTTCTACTCTGTTGAAACGATATCGTTATTTTTTAAGTACACTTGTTATCATCACGTAATACCTAAGGGAACAGATTGCAAAGAACACACAGAGAGGAACCAAAATGTAGAAACAGGAGAGACGACGGAGAAAGGATGCGAGAATGCAAAGGTATTGCATTGTGTCTCTGTCTCATTTCAAACTAGGACGAAACTTGTTAATCTCACAGTCACAGTGTCGTAGTCAGCCAGTCGAAATAATGATAACAATGACCTACTACTTACTATTATTGCTCACCATGTCATGAATCAATTCTGAATGGCATTGTTATTTTTTATCTTAACTCTTCAGGAGCATGGGTTTATTTTTAGACATATTCTCTATCAGGTTTGCTTCAATGGAACGTAACAACAAATAGAAATGGTTTGCGAAATGCGTAAAACATGATTTATAGTAGCGCGTGACACTCAGATACTAAAGAAATGCCTTTTGTAATACGCATGCACGAATTGATTTTACTGAATACAAATAATAAAAAATAGGCCTTTATTATTAAATTGAAGCTAATATTAATTTTATTTTTGTTCACCGTTACAAAAAATGCATTAATATTTTCATAGGCAAAGAAACACACTGGTGGTATGGTGGTGTGAAAATTTTTATGGGTTTGAGTTCATATTGATAGATAATGTTAATATTTATACACTGCTATGAAATACCTGTAGAGGCAATATGGCAATACGAAATAAAATTTATTTTAGGGAGGTATATAACGGTAATGCCTCATATTATAGTATGCTTTCCTCGATGGCAAAAATGTTTAATGCTTTGAAAATCATTTTATTGATGTTAATATATCTCCTGCCCTGCCTTCGAAGCGTTAATGTGCACTCCCCAAACATTTTTTACAGTGAATTTATTTTTAAAACCCTTCTGTCATTATGTGTTTCTTGTACTAATAAAAATAATAATAAAAGCCATGTTTGTAGTTGGCATTTTCGTACTGGTACGGCACGGATACTTCATAAGTAACATTATTACTGGTAGGTTTATGTAAACAATTTGTCAAGTCTATTAAACGATCATAACCTGTACTTGTCCCATTTGCGTATTGAAGAACTGTCAGGCCTTGATAAAGACTACGTAAAAGTCGTGATTTTTCTCTGATGATCAATAACAACATTCTCCCATATTTGTTTAGGTTGTGTTCATTCTCTAGTTGAGCTAAGTGAATTTTTAAAACGCGTACATGTGTATTTAGTTTGCGGGAAGAAAGGAGTGGAGCAACAGACGCATCGAGATTATGCACTTTCCCAATATATTTTGTTCTTTGTTCTGATTCCATTAGATGTCGTGTAAAAGTCGTGATTGTTTAAATTAAGCTGATGCACCATCATGAACATGTTCGTATTTTCCTGATGTTCTTATTAAAATAATTGTGCTATTATCACATGATGATGTGTAGCAGTAGTATAGTACAAGTACGCACGGCATAAGGAACATTGAAAAGATTCTTTTCTCTTCTCTTCACTCTCTTCATTAAAAAATCGAGGACAATGAGAATGGCCCGAATTCCACTATCAACAAAGAAGCAGAGGTAGTGATAAAAAATCCACCTTAATGTTAATAATAAATACATCAATAATGTTCATACAAGCATTGAATCATAACCAGAGATTTGCCACAGAGTGTAATCCATATAAATAGCATTATCGTATGTGAGTTGTCACTTTGCATTTACCCGTCCTTTTCTGCATATAATATTTTTAAATGCTAGAGATGAGTAACTCTTCTTGAGGATTTCTGGTGAGAAGCAAGCATTATTGAGATCAAAAATAAGAAGTAAAGTGCTTAATAAAAATAGGAAAGTATAACCTCTTACATGTCAACAAAGAACAGTAGAAAGGATTAGTAGAATTTAAAATAATATTTCTAGCTGGTATCTGGAACTAGAGTGAAACATCATTGTAAAAGCATTCATATTTCATACTAGATTACATATCCAACCAACCATGCGTTTCACCACAGCACTAAAAGAGAAAAAAATAGAACAAGAAGTATTTCTCGGGAGTAATCAGCCAACATTGACAATCAGATATGATTTGCAAATGACCATTATAAAAATGCCATTAAGAGAAGATGCATGATTGATTACATGTATTTTTAAAACTTTTTTATGGCAGTCTTGATACTTCTTACACAGCCTACCTTTATAAAAATACTGTTCGTTCAACAGTATCACACTTTAAAGCTGAGATAAGAAAAAAATAAAGTAGCCTACTACTTTGTTGTATTTTTTCTTGAAGCTTCCTCTTATTAGTTCAGTAAAATTATTGTCTTGATGTGCATAGAGTAGTGAAGATGTGGTAACCGACATCGGATGAAAACCGACAGTTTTTTTGCATTCTTTTTTTTTCAATTATATATTATCAACGCAACGCGAGGACATGCAGAAAATAATAGCAAAGCTGTAAGCACAGGAACCTATAAATGTTATCTGAAATGTTATATCAAAGATATCCTTAATAGATACTGTGAAATTAAGATTTGCTTTGTAGTATAAAACTATTTTATGTCATTGCTGATGCATAACTTAAAGTCTCTGCTTGGTGCTTACTGCTGTTGTAGTACTCTCTCAAGCAATTTTTTTAAAAACTTATATAATTCATCGTATGAAATGCACTGGCTTGCAGTATTTATCAGAACAAATTCGTTTTGCAGAATTTACAGAACATTCGTTTCATCACAACGTTATACCTTGACGAGTTGTGACATCCGCAGTAATATGAGTGTGTTTACAGAAAATGAGGCACTTGAAGAATAAGCACGGACGCACTGCGTCAAGAAATGTAGATATGTACTTATGCATGCTACATGAGGGAAGATGGATAATAGTTGACAATTGTAAGCTGTTCATCATTGCATATCGTAACAAAAGCATTAATTCTGTCTCACTGAACAAATTTATTATCTTTTTAAACCTTGCCGTGGCGGAACTACGGGTAAAGTTTGAAATAGAATAAATGAATGCATTATTGCTTACCACTTCCAATTACAGCCAAAACTGTACCACGCTTGCGCTTGTGGACACTCACATAATAACGACAAATATCTTGTTTTACTTTGACACTGGAGGTCAGAGAAGAGATTTTTAAACTAGTAATCCAATGTCATATTATTGACAACCGTTCTATCTTTGTTAAATTGAAAAAAAACTGTATGGATGTAAGTGCAGTTAGTCTTTGTAGATTTGTTAAAAACTGAATAAATATAAATTGGCGCAGGATATTATAACATTCTGATATTATAACATTATACACCCGCCTCAGTAAATTACATTACAACTATGGCACAAGTTATAGCTCATTGCTTCACACCTTGCATGTTAAACTGCTTAATAGTGTAGTCAACTCCCATTTGTTGTCATTAAGGACGTTTATTTTATGAAAGCTCCTTCTTCACACTAATGAAAAATTTATGTTGGTGCATGGATAAGAGTATGATTACCACACTTATGTAAGACATACATAATCTAGCTAGATGCATTGACCTAACACGGCGAGCCTTATTGTAAACATTTTAGTAGCTATCATATTTATGTGTGTATCAAAAACATTGTTCACTGTATGTAGTATACGCAATTTCATCATATTAAGATCCTGAGATAGTTATTATGTCATTGCCATGCATAACGACTTAGTATTTCGATTTATTACTGCCCGTCAAGGCGTCAATTCGGTAGTGGTCGGGCGAGCCAGACTGTAAAACTTCATTGACTGATTGGTATACTTAGGCAAAAGAACCTAGACTGTATAATAGACGGAAAGAAAAACTAATGCTGTTTTACCTTATATGCTATAAAATTGTTCGTGCAATTACCTACTATTATATGCAATTTCAGTCGTGTAGTAGAAAACAAATTATGCGATTTCTCACAAGTATGCAGTTTGAGAACAATAATGTACAAGTAGTAAATCAATGGCTTATGATGAGCATTTTTTATGCATGGATGTTGTACAATTTGTTCATTTTTATTCATAAAAATACTTGTAATTATGTACGCATTATTGCTTTGAAAGGGTTACGTGAAAGCATAAACTGGCAGCGTCTGAATGTCCGTCACACTAGTTTGTTACAATTACTTACTTTTTCTGAATGCAGTTTCCCTGATGCAATCATTATTGTAACGAGAAGTAAATCAGATTCTTACACGGTGTGGTGATGAATACCACGTACTCATGAATGGAGTCCTATTATGTGAGCAGTCAAACTATGTATGTATAAACAATGTGCAACGTAGGATTATAAATAAACATTTTTTTTTTCATTTTTTTTACAATTCAATGGATAATTATGTATGTCGACAAGCCAAAGGAAAAGGTTGACTCACTTAACTTCAGTCTAGTTATAGGTATGCATGTACGTGGTTACTGATGATGATGACTTTATCTTTTCCCAGATTACTCGGGGGTAACTACATAGTTGGCTTTGTTCCTCATATGAAACCTTTTTTGTGAAGTCAACGAAGAAGGAGAAAACATGGCAATATTTATGCCATGCATATTATGATCCACCTACATGCATTGTTGAGTAATAAAATTAAATGAGTATAATTTAATTTAGATTCGCCATACAGAGGTGCCTTATTATTAGCATTTGCAACTTATCTATGTGGAGAAGGTGAAGGTCAAGCTTGATGCTCTACAAAGCATTGTTTTGTTGCATCACGGTTGGTGTGTGTGTGTTAGTAGTTTGTATGCAAAGTGCATAGGTAGAAGCATAACAATATTCATAATGTTGATGATAAGCATCTGGTCACTTTGATAAAAATTACACATGTAGAACATTTGAAGAAAATGAGAAACTAGACCGGAGACAGCAAGATCTCTCTATTAGATTATGTGTGAATCGATTGCAGTTTTTAAGCTTGTACCACCCATTCTTAAATTAATGCTTTAAATTAGCAAATAAAAGGAAGATTTTGAGGTTGCATTCAAATTTTGGTTTTATGTCTCAAAGTTAGCATGAGTATGACTAGCTCCTAGCCATAGTGTCTAGTGTCTAGGCAAGACAAATGGCGAGAAAAATTCCAAAGAGGATAGAGACAGCAACTATCGAAAATGTAAAAATGAATTCCTCAAGTACTTGTACAAGTCATATTATCATGATTGATAGGTTTTCAAATGCAATCAAAACCTAAATTCCAACGACATAGGAAAAGTACGGACAGCATCATCATCTTTTAAGATTAGCATCTTAATTTCGTACATGAAATGGACTTTAAACGTGTATAATGTTTTTTTTCAATTAATTGCCAGTAGGATAAAATCAAAAAGGATTGACCAGTAACTTTATACTTGATATTGGTTCGACATCCGCCCAATGACCAATTACATTACTGTGACAAAACAGCAGATAATTTTTCTCTGGAAATGAAACAGATTTTGCCATTCATATGCAATTTTCTCAATGTTAAGTATTTATTCATAAAAATAAATTGCCCATTAGATAGCCTAGGTGTTGAACTGCTTTTGCTTTGCCAGTTCTTTAAATTACTTCTACAATGTATGATTTGGTAGGTGTGTCAATTTTCGCATTTTTTAATATCATTATATTATTTGGCCAAGCCATTTATTTACATAACTGTGAAAGTACATAGGTACATGATTAACCGGAATGAATAATATTTGTCAAGAAAATGAAAAAAGAGCAAACGTAGAATTTTTTTGTACTTTGCGCATATTTAATTTGACTTATCTTCCCAAACTAGTTGGAGTAAATCGTATCTCGTGAGTAACTCGTGGTAAGTTTGGCCGTCTGACCAAACAGGGTAATTGTGTGGCCAAACTGTGACCTTAACCTAGAGTATATGAAGTAGCATCAGAACCACACATTAAAACTGTGGTGATTATAATGTGCTCATCTTCGTTTGAATGTATCTAATCTTTATCATCGCAGAAGCAGCCAAGAAACCAATTCCAACTATTGCTATCTATTATACACATTTTATCTAGCACTTGCACGAAATGTGGAAGTGGAAGTTAATGACTCCTCCTTACTTTTTACCTTCCTACTTCCTTTTAACTGATCTCTGTGTAAGGAAGTTTCTGTTGATAAAAATGTCTTCCACCTATCGTATCTTTATCTATCTGTTTTTCTGCTGCCTAAGAACTAGCGTACGTGCACTACATGAAAACCATTTTAACCTGCGCGATTTAATGGAAAAGTAAAAATGATTCCTCGTCGTTAATCAGCTCAGTAAATCCTGCTGTCAAAAAAAAATTATTCGTAGTATTGATAAAAATCATGCAAGTACACAAACGAGCATAGCAGTATTCATGCCCCCAGTAGCACAGTCATTTCAATGCTGGAATTATTAACAATTTATGGCGTTTCGTTTGAAAGATCATTTTAACTAATTTATTGGGATTTGCTAAAAATAAAACACATACACACCTCTCTTTTTTATCAAGTAGTTGTACGTACAAACCTACAATATTCTTAATTAACTTATAGTCAATGAACCTTTCAAACAGGACTGAATGATTAATATTGTGAAATGCACATTACCTCTGCCTTCTTATATTTTGAGGTGGCTTGATGTAATGAACTGAATATTTAGTCCTTTTTTCTGTTACTTCGTTAAGCACAGGGCACCAAGAATAGAACTTATTTATAATTCCATCTAGAGTAAATATGATAATCAGAAACCATGCAGAAACATAATTTATGGAAGCAGGATGACAAATTGACCATCCACCAGTTGACTGATGTAACCGTATTTAAATTTAATAGCGATGATGATGAAAAATGTTGCGTGCTTTGGCAGTTTGAAAATACATTCTTATTTTTTGGCCTGTAACACTTTTGATACACCTTGGCTTTGGCTTTTGTCTACAGCTTAAAATTGTTTAATTATTAGTAACTGTAACTGTTGATAATTCTGAGAAACGTGATTAATCTGCTACTCGATCTATGTACATGAAATATTTTGTATAAAAATTGATGTGATATAACTAGTGGTAAAATTTTATTTTTTGTTTTGAAATTTCAGACGACACATTACTACCCACCGGTTTTAAAAGCCATAAACTATCGGAACGTTCTGCGGCTTTTGTTAAGTTAGAACCGGATTATCAGCCTATAATTTTTCCCAAGAAAGACTCTCATCTAGAAGATAACCATTTACACCCGCAACAACAGTCGTTTAATGACCACCAACAATCCAATTATAGAAATGACGTGATAGAAAATACAGCAGCTAATGCTGAAGCGTATGTCGGGGGAGTTGACGGAGATGAGGATAGGACTCAGGAAGAGGTCAGCTTGAATCCAACAAACCTTCCTGAGGCAAGCAGATCCACGATAATATTTCGAGGAATCAGAAATCGTACACGTGTAGAGGTAGGCCCTGTCAACTTGTTTGCGACAAAGCGTAAGAATATTCAAGATGATATCGAAGACGAGTCAGATCAACGGCCTGGTAGCAACCGGAAGGGACGAATACTGTTTCCCAAGTCGGAGGCGTTGAGCGAAAGAGAAGATAACATTACTTTGCCTGGTTCTACTAGAAATAAAAAATCGGAAGCTTTGCTAGCAGCAACGTTGGGACAATCATCCGAAGAAGGAAGTTCTCGGAAAGCAAGCCCTGACGTTCAAGATATTATCGATGGAATTGTCAAGCTTTTAGGTGGGAAGGTTCATCACCCTCAGCCTGGCGCACCAGCAGCAGCAGCAGCAGTGGTACCTCAGGTGCCATTCACGCAACAACGGCAACCTCAAAGTACTGCATATAATTTATTCAACCCAACTAAACCAATTTATCAGACAGCCAAGCCCTCCCGGATTAATTCGAGGGGACCTCCATTGAGTGCAGGCGCTCAGGGGTCTACCCCTCAACAGCAACAGTCACAACAGCAAAGTTCATTCGAAGCAATACCGTTAGAAGCTCTCAACTCAGAATTTAAATTAAATCAGACACGTTTTGGTCCGCCGTTCCCACTATCCCAAGTTAAGAACAGACTGGAAGCACCATACAAACATGGCATCCCCTTACCTGAACAATTGGTTCCTTTACCATCACCAAATGGCAATAGCAATATTAACAGCAACAGTGGGAACTTCAATCTGAGACAGCCATTACCGCCACCTACTGCACCTACCTCTTACGTGACTACTGGCAGTAATGGAAATATTCTTGACAGCAATAATGATAACAGACCAAATAATGGCTTTTACACTAACGGAAACAATGGATACGTTAATGGTAATGGACCCACTCATCAAAGGCCAAGTTCAGTGGCACCCTCGTCATCATCATCATCATCACCAACAGCGGCATCTAATCATAATGGAAACACGGGGTTGACATCAGTATCTACATCGTTGACAACGTCCCACAATAATCCGCATTATCATCAGCAGCACCAAACTGATAATTTTAATGAGAACGGAACTCGCAATCCTTATAGTACAGCACCTCATTTGAATTATAATGATAGTGGCAACACGAGAAAGCCGAGTCCTACGAGCTTTTCATCAGATGACGGAAGTGAGACCGGCAATACTGCCTTAACTACAATCCCGATGTCTGGTCACGGTAAGAGTTTATTTTTTTTAAAGTTTAGGCTTACCAGTCTTTTATTATAGGTATTTATGACTGTACAATAATGCACTGGTGATATATGCATGCGAATGGGCATTTTAGAAGGGCAGGGTGAGATTCACCTGCTGTACAATGTGCAATTGATGTGATTGTATTAACAATGACAAAAGTGGTAATTTATATAATGATGTTTGTAATTTATGTGCAATGTACATAACATCTTGTTAAAGATGCTTATCAATATAGAGGCATAAAAAAACACAACACGTAACATAAAAATGCAACTTTTTTTTTACTTAAAACTGCAGCAGATAAAAATACATTGCCAGACCACAATAATCACGCACTGAGTTCACCCCGTCCTCCACCTCTATCGTTGACCTTACCCACCGGACCGGAAGATGATGAGGAGGATGATTTGAGATTTACAACAAATGTGGATTTTGATTTAGGAGGTGGACAAAATGGTATAAAGTGGAATGAAAGCCCTGCACCCAACCGTTTAGGGAATCAGAAGCCCTCTAGTAACAACCCACCGGTAAACCTTGAGCCAACAATTACGGAGGACTCTCAACTACCATCTTGGTCCTCAGATTCTGGAAGGGTTGGAAGTAGTAAGGAAACAGTTTTTGAATTTTCCGAACTTGGAGGCAATTCCGGACCATCGTCCACAAACGATCACCAAGGAGCATTCATTCGACCAACATCAGCCAATACACTATATCCCACTCTGGTTTTGGAGACAAACACTGAAAATGGTCTGGTAGAAATTGTGACAAAGTTGGCAACCCAGCCAGGAGGAACAATCGAAAATGCACAACAAAATGTCATTGTATCACCGACATCAACACAAACTAATCAACAACCTACCTCTGAAGCAACGCTATCGTCAACAAATCATCAGACACCGCATCCGGAATCAAATCTGAGAAAACAAGTTCAACATTTCAATACTTTGCTACAAACGACCAAGCAGACCCCGGCTAGTGAACCCGGTTTTACCACGCAGAGTATTCACTCCTTGCCAACTCCACCATTAAGACCAGGTAGGTTAAAAATGCACACATTGTGACTCTTAATTTGCAAGTGCACTGTCACATTACGATTTTATTTCAGATAATTTTTTATGTTACCGGTGGTGTTGTTGGTGTTGACATTTATACTTGGTACAAGATTATCTTAATCAAATGCTTCCGGCGAAAGCTTGACTTTCATAATGCTAATCAAATGAACTGAAGGAATAATGTAGGTTTTGTTGAGAAACTGGCTATCAACCCTGCCGGTGGTACATCAATTGCGTGTATTTTTCGTTATTTACGGCTTGACTTCAGTACTTGTTAAGATTACACTTCTAACCAGTTCATCAATGAAATTAAAACGCTTCATATTGCAGTAAAGCTAGAACATTATCCATTGATTAGTATTTTTTTAAACTTAATTAGTTTGAGACAAGAATGATGATAGATGGCATTTCTACAACTGCAAGAAACATTAACTACTTCCACAAGATAGTAAAGGTTGCGATTATCATGCATATATGTTAACATTCAAAATATACAATCACAATACTGTGTAGGCTCATGTTCAAATGCAAAATATTTTTTTTGCATGTATAATTGCATACGCTTAACTTAAGTTTCATTTGCTTTCACGTTTAGCAAGAAAAACTTTGTCTTCTGTTGATTAAAGGTAGAGTGCACTGGCCTTATAATGATTTTGGCATTTGGAGTTGTTCACAGAACATTACTGACAAACTGTATAAAATTACCTACCTACTACATTGGTTCATGCTCAGGTGCCAGGGTTAATTTAAACAATAACACGAAGAGACGTGTGTAGTTAAATGTTTGAATGTGTCGATCCTCGACTTCATACATGGTCATCTAAGTATGTGCGAAGAACAATCAGTTGCATTTCATTTCAATTTTCATGAGCAAATGCCCTTTTCCACACAGTACCAAAATAAGTGCCTAAAATGTTTTATTTTTCTGATTAAAAAAAAAACTTTAACAGTATTAAGTAACGGTTAAACTTAGTAAATATATAATGTATACCTATAAAGTTTACCTATAAAGTATAGGTGTACAAATTGTTACATTCTCGTGGCAAAAGGCAAAGGTGTCAACAGCAAATCCCTTTTAGAAAAGCAGTGTACCTATTTCAACTCTTTTAAATTGTACGAAACCAAAATTTGCTTTTTGTTTCAACCCTAAAAACTGTTCATAGTATGCAGTGGCAACGCCACTACTTCTTAAATATTGTTTAAAACAAATGGCATGTTATTCTTCAAACACGGAATGACACCTCTTAAATAGCTAATTATTATGTCACATGATGATATACTGCAAAAACAATGATACACGCACTCGCCCAAGTTTTTCATCAGCAATGACTTCATGCATATAACGAAATTTAACTGTTTCAGTTTACTCTAAAGTAGTTTTGCAAAAACAAATATTTGTAAAGTATGAAAAACAGCGAAAAAATCCTTGTGTAAACGTTTCACAGGATGTTATTATATAATTGTGCAAAATCATTCCGTGCAATTGCAAGTTCGTAATAACTGAAACTGACAGAAAACTTTTTAACAGTAAACTCAGCAAGGAATAATTTGTTTATGATGATGATGATATATTACTGCAATGTCTGTGTCTAAGTTAGCTTAAGTTGATGTTTTCCTCCAAACAAGCCAACCTCATTTCAAATATGCATGCAGACGAAATGGTTGACCATGCTGTAAAATTTCCTGCAAAATGCATTTTATAATTTTATTTCCACTACATCTGCCGGAAATACACGTCAAGCCAAGATGAAGAGTTCAAAGGAGCATCAATCCATCAAATTGTAATTTGAGAAGCAGATTTTGTCATTCGGTGAATAATGTTTAAAACTTGAATCATGCTGACTGGAAATGGAATTTTTGTTAGATAAATCATTTTGATTACGTGGCATTACTCGTTCGCGTAGTATAGCATACAGCATACCCGTCATTTTCACAACAAGCTACAGTGCAAATAATATTATGGAATGGGAAAGGGAAATTTATCATTTCATCTTTCCTTTCGTTGCATGCAACGTGAATAGAAACCGGAAATTGCTGTTGTAAGGAAAATTCTTTAAAAATACTAATACGCCAGATTTTGCATACTTGGCATACCTAACTTGAAGGAATTATAACTGTTTTTAGAAATTGATCCTACTACCTTCAGGTTTCACAGCATTATTCTTTGTAAACTAAAGGTAAAATTTGTAGGTGGTTGTGAGATTATTGCAATATCTAGAGATTTTAATTTATTTTATGATGTTAAATGTACTGTATGAAGTGAAACGGTTACATTGATAATGGGCTCAATCAGTTGATTAAATTTTTACACCGTAAAACGACAATGAAAGTGTAGCTTGTTGGTAATGGTACTTGCATGTGAAACTTTAATACTGAAGCTTTTACATACGTGTCTTGATTGTCAAGTACTATTGAGGAATCGCAGTAATCGTAAGCTATACTCATACAATTGTTCAATTTTGTAGGAATTGTTATGAATGACGACCCTCCTACTCGGAACGATGCAAAGGGATACGGTAGCGTTGAGGTTGTAACCGTTGATGAGAGCGGAGGGGATGGAAAGGTTGGAGAAATCTTTGATGTAACGGTAACTGCAAAGCAAAGTTATGGTGGGAAAGTAACAGGCCAACCCTTCCATGTGGCAGGTATATACACGATGGATTTATACTTTGAAAATGGATGTATATTGGTAAAAAAACATGTTTTATGTTCAATCAAACTTTTCATTCTTTCTGCAAATTTTATGCATAGATCCAAACAAAGACGATGTGGTAATAACCCAACCAACAGGAACAGAACAGTTTGTGTCAATAGACGGGAAGCGTACATACTTCAATCTGCATCCAAACACTCCAACAGCGATTGGATCAGGTGGAGTAACTAAAGCAGTTGGTCATGTTCTTCCTGTTGAAAATACTGATGTCGTCAGTGTGGATATAGCAAAGCACCCCGGTAGTATAAAGAGCACCCCTGCATCTAGCTCAGTCTCAAATAAACCAAACCAAAATATCGGCGTTGGTATAGTAGGAAACCCTGTACCACTGTTACCACAACCCCCTGGTAAAACTCTATTTGGAATGAATTCTGGTGGTACTCCAAGTCGAGCTGTGTCCACATCACTCTCAATTTCTGGTTCTGGAGGATCGAGCATGACCGGCCCTAGTGGATCAAATGGTGGAAAAACTTTACCGAATCTGATTAGACGTCCACACACCAGACGTCCAGTCATTAAAGGTAATTATTGTGGGAATCAAAAAACTGTTATGAAGTGAATTAGCAATGATTTCTGTAAAATGACTTTAAAATTACTTTTTCGGATTTATATTAGCTGTCGTCTCGTTAGTCTTGTCAATAAAATTAGACAAACTTGGGGACAAAAAACTTACGTACAACCCAGACTATTTCAACCCCAACTCGGAGCTTTACCAAACATTGGAATGGGAGACCATTCATGCGGTATGAGGTTTTTACATTTTTTAAGTAGAAAGGAACAAAGATAAACCATACGAAACAGAAATATTGGTGCATGTGCATACAAAGAGATTATTTGGTCTGCATCGTACATTGTGGTACCATGTACAAAAAAGATGTCGGAACTTGACATTGTCTGAGCAATTACTGTAAATAATTCCCATTGTCAGTTATTATCGTGAAGATTCATGGGAGTGATGTGCCATTTTTTCTCTGCAAAAAGTGAATAATACAATGTACATAATATTCCTCTTTTTGTAGATGGATTCAGCGATGGGTGAAACCACTCTTAGTGCAGGGTATGTAGGATCAAAATTAGAAGCAATTGGTTTTGATGGACGTCATGCTGTTGTGAATACAACAGTTCTTATTCAAGAAATCTCGAAACAAGCTCCGTCACAAGTAAAACGAGACTTGCAAAAGCAAATGATTCAAGTGCTCACAAGGAACCGAAATAACTTTGGCAAATCACAATTGTGGGTTGAAGGACCTATCTCTGCTGTTGCTGCTATAACAGGTTGAATTTTCGTTTACCTTTTACAGAAATACCACGTTTAAAATGAACATTACTTTATGTCGCGATTAGTTCGGGACGGCACAATATGTCACTATTTTCTGTTTAAAATAAGTTTTGAAAAATTACAACAATTTTTTCTCTTTTTTACAACAAAAAATTCAGATTTGGATGAATGTGAAAGTCCTGAAACAAATGACTGTGACTCAAAAGCAAAATGTGTCAATACGTTGGGATCCTTTGAGTGTAGATGCGAATCTGGCTACGGGGACCCATTTGAAAAGGATAAAAAACGGAGTGGTCGTAGATGTGAAAGCTGTAATGGCAAAACATATTGCAATGGACGAGGAGAATGTCTTGTGGAAAATGGACAAAAAGTTTGCAAGTATGATAATCCTCCCCACAATTAAATATAATCAGTATGTACTCTGCTTTTATGCAGTGGGACACATGAATGAATGAATGAATGAATACAATGTGATACTATACTTTATTCATGAGTGACATTTATTTTATCACATGTTATCTTATGTAGATGTGCTGGAAATTATTATGGTTCTCAATGCGATATCGATGGAGAAGTTCTGGCTGTGGCAATAGGTGCGTCTGTGTCTGCAGTTGTTATCATCAGCCTTACTTTAGCTTGTCTTTGCATGTGGAGGTAAGTTGTAACTAGTTATGACTGCAGTTGCACTTATAATCCTGAATCTTTTATCTTAATGAGAACTTACGAAATAAAACTGTTTTTTTTATCCAGCCGGAAATGGAAACGCGAAGAACAGAAGGCAGCTCTTATGTCAAGAACTTTATTTGGTGGAATGGCAACTCAAGCGTTGAGTTATCTAGGTAAAAATAATACAAACCCTTACCAGCAACATCTTTCCATGGATGATCGGCTGCGATGGGCTCAATGCAATGATGCCAGCATGGGTGGAAATATATACGTGGTAATTATCCAAAGTGTACACAATACTATCTATGCTATACCGTCTTTTCAAATTTCGTAGTATGGTAAAAAAAAATTAACTTCCAATTTTCGTAGCAAAATGAACCCATGAGCATGCACACCACTCCGCAGTTAATTGGAACATCCATGATGGAGACACCGCCACTCATGTCTGCCCGACGATCTGCAGAAACTGTGGACACCACAGTAGATGATTTATTTGACGAACGTCAAACGAAGCGACCAAGAAGCCGAGCTTCACAGGTATTTATCGTAATAATTTTTTCCATCAACATTTGAGCATTACGTATTAAGATAAATTAAAATACTTCCACTAATCTAGATGCAGGGAAGTATGTACTATGACTTAGAGCCAGAGCCAAAGTCAGATATCTACGCTTCAAGACCAATGGTTCCGTTTCCTGCACAATTTTGTGTTCCAATGGGCCACATGAGCCATTACGCACCTCCAAACCGAGGATACTTTCCTTAGCAGTGCTTCGGAATTACTACCTATTAATTTATTATTACTATTATATTAGCAGGGATATAATTTTTCGAATTGTATTAAAAACGGACTATTGTTATTGATATTCCGGTCCTACACTACTTAATAGACTGTGTTTTTATACATAAGAATAAAATGTACGTTTTGTTACTAGTTTCAAATACATTTGAAACTATTTACCAATTGTTTTTCAAAATGCAAAAACGTGTATAATACTTTTACATAAATATTTGTTAAAAAACACGTTTAGTTAGATTTAACTTAACAGATATACTAAATGTAAATATTGTTTGTAAGATTTCTTTCAGCTTAGAACAACTTTTGCAATTTAAAATAAATTCACTACCTTGTAATATTAGTTTCCCTTGCAGAAATTAAACCATAACAAGTTAGTAGAAAGAAAATGATTTCATGTTTAAAATGTAGAAATTGTCTGTGTTCTTCCGATGGTTTGTTCATTTTCGTGTTGAAATGCCAAACTAAAGCAATATTATAAAATTCATAAAAATGCCTACCGCATTTTTTTCATTTCAGAATATTATGACAAATTCTAAATAAAACTGATATGATGCAATATTCCATGTTACATTAGGGTAGTGATAAACTCATGTCAATATTTTTAAGAACTGAATAGAATTAACTTACACAAATAATATTACCTAAGTTGTTGTATATTTTAGCACTATGTTTGTAAATATGTAACATTTATAATTTCACAATCAAAATGTCGTGTTTGTAGCAAATACACTATTTTGTTTACCAAAAAAGGAGGTATGTATAAGGGATTCATGGATAGGTATATAAGGGTTTTGTTTTTAATTCAAAGATGCCAAAATTAAAGAGCATGAGCAAGTTTACCTCGTAACTTTTACTGAGAAATTGTCATTTCAAATTGGTGTCCATTTTTATAACAACCTACATGGAAGATTTCATGACATACCGTTTCGTTTGTTTAGCAATTGCATTTTTATGCGTATCTTTGATAATAATGAGAAAGAGGAGTTTTGTTAATCTTGTCGAAATGGTTGAATGAGTAATATTGCAATGATGATGGAAGTAATGACGATTTGATGATTAATTACTATAATTAATACTATTTTATATGCGTGCACTTCTACTTGCTAGTAGAAAGTTCCTCCACCTACATTCAACTTTACATGCACAATGCGTTTCTTATTTGCATTTGATATTTGAATGGCTCGCTACACAGAAACTATGATACAATGCAGTAAGTACTAACAACGACGACAAGCGTCGATGCCGTCCTGAAATAGAGGCTATAATCTTTCATATTTGAAAACCTACTCTGGAATCAATTGGTGGGTCTGCAAATAATAATTATCACACAAAGTCAAAACAAACTTTGGGATAGTATGCATAATATTTTGAAAAATTAAGTTTTACAAAAATAAAAAGTGACTCGATAAAAAAGATGATGTATGTAGGCTGTGTAAGTTTAGGTTTTTAGATAAATGTTTGCAGTATTTTGTGTAAAAAAGAGTGGTAAAAATTTCGACAATAATAACTTTTTATTAATAAAAATGATTTTTTGATATTCATATTTATTGCGATCTAAAATTTAGATTCTAAATATGCCTAGATCACGCTGTATTTATTGTAATAGAGAAGACCAGTTAGAACTGAAAACTACTTAACATAACACTAACAACGAAAAAAATGTACGGAGCAAGATTTTTAAGCAGGCAGGCACCTAATCCTGCATATATATTGTAAAATTATTTCTTATAGTCAGTAGTCAGTGTACCTATTGCTGCATGATTAATCTTCTGTTTGTAAACAGAGGAACGCATCGCAAGTTTTGTTTAAATTATTTATCTTTATAGTGTTTTCTGTTTGCAAGCCGAAGCCGAGCGTCTGTTGATGTGTATTACTTTTTCATTTTTAAATTCAGATCTTGCAAGAGAATAAGTCGCTTGTAATACTTACAAAGTAATTAAGACCATTGAACACTAAGGGATATTTTGTAGGCGTTTATGAAACCTACCACAAGTGTACACAAAATTGTATAATAAACTGATGAAATGTCACATTTTGAGTTACAAGGTCATCATAGGCCTCATAAAAATGAACAAATATTATTGAATAATTAAATTATTGAAATGCATTTTATGTGTTAACATTATTATTTAGTGATTAAGTTTGCATGCAACATTTTATTGCACCCATGCTGGTCATTCACATAAACTTAATTCACCGGATAGCAATATTAGTAAGTTACACATATTAGTATGACTGTATGTATGCGATTTAATTGTAGACTGATGTACCGTGGTGCTGGAAAGAAGACACTGCACAGCACAGTCCGACCTGGGATGGGTTTTTTCCCTATTTTCATTTTCAGTTTCAATTTAGCAACATTTATATCATAATAGTATGACTCAAGTATGTATGTATGTAGCTTATATCATCACCAGCCGTGGCATCTTGGCTGGCAATCCCGTAAACACACAGCTAAATAAATAAATAAAATAAAACAACACGTTTTATGCAACTTTATGTACCTCAAATCTTCTTGTCATAATGGTTTTATGAAATGACGTGCTTTATTGGGTGATGGGTGCATGATGACGTTAGCAAACACCTAGTTTGATTAATGTCGAAGAGGAAAATTTTTTAATCGGAATATTTTCATTCTATCATGTACATCAATTTGCTATTGCGTTGTGTGTGAATGATTCAATTTTCTGACTTTAACTTAATTGAGCTCAAATTCATCAACCATTTAAAATTTAAAAGCTGCTTGTCATTATTTTGTCCAAATATTTAGGGACTCAAGTAAACACGGTTGTAAAAAAATTAGATGCAGAATTGAGATGCAAATAATAAATGGCCCGCGTTGTGTTATTACCGATTACTGAACAACACAGAATCACAAATCACATGCAACAATAACATGCAAGTTCGAATAACAAAAAATATTTACTGCAAAGCAGTCATTCGTATACTGCATGATGTTCTTCACTTTTTAATCTTAATGACTCTGTTAGTGTTAGTGCTCTCACTTTCCTTGATAGCCCCGTTAGTTTAATGATCTTTTACATGCATGGTCTGGTGCTGTGAATTGTGAAATCAAATATACTATAGAAAAAGAGACATCAACCTACTTAAATAATGTATATGTATTTACCTACAGATGTCCACCGATATGATGTTTTAGTTTTACAGGTTATTCATTTATCTTTTTAAAATAAATGCTTACTGAAAAATAATTGCTGCGTTTTCGTATTCATTATCAAATAACTGCCCTGTACCACTCTGGGGTATCAATTTTTTAAACTTGTAGACTACAAGTTGTAGTAGTAGGAAAGTACCACCAACGATAACCAGTAGAGCTGACATTCAGTAGTTTTCCAAAGTCAAAATCCTGGTCCTATAAATTTATAGGAAATGAAAGCATTTATTTTCGTGATTTATAATGAGCTATATATATTATGTTCACAAAGATGACAGAAATCGCTGCGGCAGAAAAAAATGTTCACATTAAGTAACTAACACACAGGTAAATTACACATTAAGATCCACCTACACTTTGCTGCGTTGAACTTTTCAATATTTTGCAGGGAATTATGTACATTAAGAAGCATCCTAAAACTTCACTACGTTCAGCTTTAGAAAACAGAAAAAAAAAACAATCCCATGCCATAAGTCATGAGCTATTACATGATACAGTATCGCTTTATATTTTAGATAATAGTTAACGGATTCTTTCCTCTTTAGCAATTCTTCATACTTTTGAAGGTCGTTTCGGATATTGGATGAATGGGTTCACTTGTAAGGCTGGCTTATACGAAGGTTAATTATGGATACATACATACATAATATGTTATGAACGCCAACCTGTGGAGCGGTGTAATAATTTTAAGTTATGTGCATGTATAAATACCATCAAGTTTCTTGTTACGACGATAATGGCAAAATGGTATATTCATACATGAAACGACACCTACTCGCATGTATAGTAAAATAATATTAAAGAGATTGACATATCGTACGCTATAAAGAGTTTATTCATTTGCCAATAGCAAAATGTAGAGTAATACATAATAAATACTATACCATCCGTGGAACATGATGTATTCGCAAATACGCTGATAATCCAGACGGGGATGAATGAGAAGATGACCCTTTGTGAACGTCTGCCTGGGATTTGTTTACTTGGAGGAGCTGAAAATCATCATTAATTAGCATCAAAGAAGGTTGGGTCCCTCATTATCTTTCTTTCAGCTTGTAGGCTGCAAATGTAACGTATTTGTTGAGTCTGGTCCTGGTTTTTCTATACTTTAGCAATAACTCTAGTTAGGAAGGATGTTACACATTTCGTACATTTAGTCTTGAACTCTCATGCTTAATCAGATTAATGGGATTTTCTTTTAAAAATGATGATTTCAGAGTTTTTATCATGTCACTAATTTTGAAGCTTCTAGTATTTTTCCACGCTTCAGATTTTTGATGCCATGAATTTTAGATCATAGCCTTACATTCACTATCACAGAGTGACACTAACACTGAAAATACTGCGTAATCCTTATACTTTTATTTTCGTCTTATCTTTTCCTTTTCAGTGAAAATTTTTCGCACACTACTTACCATTCATTGATGATTCGCAAAAAAGTACTCAACGCGTTTCCTGCTCCCTTCTAGACCAACATGAATCTTTTTACGTTTTGTCACAATACAATTAAGGTAAGTATTTATCCGTTGCCGCTTTTACACGATGACGATCAATGATATTTGATAACTGAAGCCAAACTTTAGTATTTCTGCTAAGCAGTGCAAGCAAAATTTCAATGAAGATTTATATGATGAATGAATAGGGTTATGTTTTGATCATTTTGGGAATTTTTCCAACAAAAAGTTGTTGTTTTGTTTTTAACCTTTTGCCTTTTTTAAAACGAGTGCCATTTAGTCACTTACCAAAGGATCAGTATGCATCGAAGGATATCATTTGGTTTACTGATAAAAACACTACTATATAAAATAAAAAACGTGACAAACGCATGCTATCCAATATCCACTGACAAACAGGACATCAAACTTGGGTAACAAACAAGGGTAAACGAAGACCTAAAGTCACCTTTGAGTTGTGTCTGCGAAAATTGTGTCATTACTTGTTTTTAACTCCTGGAATAATAAGTCTGCAGAGTAGAGAAAGAGTAAATAAAGAGTGATAATGAAAAACAAAGTACAATCAAGTACTCATTGATGTTCATCTCTGTGACATAATGTTTACCATATTTGCCACGAATCGTGTAGAACTGTGGAAGTGGAAGACCAAATAATAATGAATCAAACATGGCAAAAAAGTCTTTAGAACTGCGAACAGATAGTAATTTTTTTATTTTATCAAAGGTCTATGGTTTATGGTGAGCCATAAAATGTTTCGTCTGAAATTGGAAAGTAAAACTGTCTGAAATTTTGCTAGTTTTGTCCAAGGAAATCAAATGCGGAAGGTGATTTTTTTTGTTTACAATACCCAATTCCAGCGAGCTTTTTAAATTCATTCAAATTTAACGATGGCAGGGAAGTGCCAAAAAAGCGTCGGAAAGACCTTGGCAAAACCACTTGAAGCTGATTCAAACTACAATACCTACATGCAATTTAAAGGAATGAATGAACAACCTCTTTATTGTCTGCCGCAGCGATGAGAATGTATTAAAGTACGACAAGCAAAATTATAAGCTGTTTTACCTACATTTTTAAATTTACAGTTCACTGTCACACGACGCATGCATGTATTTCATACTCTCTGCGGCAAAATCTTAAAAGGAGTAAGCCGATGATGTTAAATGGTCAATCGATATATATTTCATAAACTCTTAATTATTTTTTATTAAAATACAAATCCGCATGTATATGCATAATAATATGTAACTTATCTTTAGGTATACATCTTTATGTGCATTCTACAACAGAAGCTTTGACACTATTATTGACAGTTTACGCAACGTACATTGAACATTTTCTATAGAGTGTTTTCTTTTCTAGGTACTCGATCAATCGTCTTAATCCTTTCTTACCGCCCGTCTCTCAGTCAAAGTTTATACAAATGCCATTTTATGCAGCTGTTTGACATTTAACGGAACGCAGTCGTAGTAAAAGCTTTGATATTTTTTTCGTTCATAAAAAAATGCACATTAGTTATTAGCTCGTCAATTAATACATTATTTTTTCAAAGTGCATGAAAAGCTGATGCCAAAATACATTGATGTATGAGAACATTTTGATGTGTCGCGGATTAAATGAATGAACTTATAGGGATTTTTTCTGTCAATCAATGAAGTTTATGCAAAATACAAAGTAAACTACGTATTAATTTATATATGTTTGTAGGTGACAGGAAATAGCATTAAAATAAAAACACAGACATATTTAATACGCAAATGAGTGAAAAATAATTCTTTGATTTATTTCGACAGAATGAACGCCCATTTGCTAAACAAAATATTTGGGTCGGGAAATGCGACTTGAACTACCTACCTATTATGGAAGTATATACAAACCTTTGATAAAAAAATCGTCTGGAAATTTTGGCAGCACTTTGATTATTGAATATTGAATACAAACAACAGCTCAACTTGAATAAAAAAATGTTTGATTTTGTCTGTCAAAATTTTGTAGGAAACATGCTCAGTTGCTCCTCGCATCTAACAATTTATTCATCGTATGACTCCATAAATTAATATTTACTGAACATTAATTATATTTTATACCTACTGTAATAATTATGTTTAGCTATTGTCAAGCTTGAGTTGGATTTGGAACCATTACGTATCGTTGAGCAGGAGGATTCAACCATTTTACGACCTTGAATTATCATGTTTATTGAACTAATTTAACCCATTCATTTTGGAATTACTTATCATACTAAATCTGCTACCAATCTACCAAAATATTGTAATAAAATTTATTATTTTCGCTTGAAGCATCTAGCCTCCTTTTAATCATACGTTGTAAAGAAGTCGGCCGGCACGACAGTCACAATAACTTGATTACATACGCACTTATCTTTCCGAAACTTGTTTCTTTGTAAGGTTGCAAAAGATTGCCAATTGACGTGCGTAATATTTACCTTAATCATCATCAACAACATGCATACAGTAAGCAAGCTCTTTCTATATTTAAATATCTGATGAAACGAAGCAAAGGTATGTTTTCATCACAAGATATTCTGAACATTTAATTTTGTTGTATTTTATGCCGGCTCCAGCATTTTTTTCTTAAATCTTATCCTTCCGATCCGGTTAGAACTGGAATATGAAAGAAAACGAAGTTATTTTCTGGACCGATGATTCTATTTGGAGAGCAAGCTAAAGCATTTCTTTCAGACTTTGCATATTTCAGAGGGCTTGAATAGTTGAAAATCTATAATTATGGTGGGATGTAAGCGCTTCTGGATAAAGCGCAGTGATGTAAGTAATGAGAATTCCATATGACGGCCAGGTTACAAAAAATATATACTATATTCTAAGCTCGCTTTCACAAAGGGCCAGTCATGGATAAGAACGCGGTTTGCTTTACCTTACTTAACTGGCGTCAGTCCTCATTTAGGGTGCAAATAACAGATTAAATTATTCAATTCTTGAATTCAACTGAAAGGACACTCTACATGGTGCGGTAAATATTCAACTTTAAGCAAGTTTCATTGGAAAAACGAATCATTATCGCAATTTGGAACCACCATACAGCAAAAATAAGTTGCATAATTAAAAGTGCGTCACGCTATAATACCTTGCTTGCATTGCATTAAATTGACTTAGAGGGAAAACATGCCGTGTTTGGCTTTTAGTGCTCCTTTCATCTTCCTATATGGATTTTAATCATTTGCACTTTTTCATGTTTCAGATATTTGTTTCAGTACACGTTTGACGAAGATATTTATGCGTCGTAAACTCTTCAACCTTCACCTTCCATGCATGCACACAAGTGGAAACTTATAATTTCTTCAAAATACGCTGGATTTAACTAAAATGGTCGTAGCAAAATACATAATACGCCGGTTTAAATTAAAATGGTTCTCGCAAAAATACGAACATTATCGTGCGAAAGCACTTTGCTTTGTTCATCATAGAAGTTGGTCGATATCTGTTGACGAAAATTTATCATTTGCTCCAATTACAGATTTATTTGCACTGCCGATTTTGAAAAGTATTCTGAGTTTTATTGAGTACATCCATTACGTAGGGATGCGCCTCGCTTAATAAATTACAGTCATACCTTGATGTGGGTTTACCATTTACCTTCGTCTCGTTCTCACCTTCTATCTTATACTCCAATAAATCATTTAAAAAGTACCATCAACCTGTAAACTCAAGGGATACGATAGATCTAGTTGGCTCCTTTATCAAGGCATTTTGATCTTCATTGGCAATGGTTGTGGTGCAACTTTTCTTTCCTATATGCATAATATGTAACGTAATTATTTCATATATTAGTTTGTACAAATGTCGTAATCTTATCCGGCCACGGCCCCAGTAACCTTGTACCTATAGGTGTAATGCACCTCATAGGAAAGTTCGGAAAGAAACCCAACAAACGAATCTTGTTTTTAGAAGAATGGTCACATCAGAGTGGTGCCATTCGTCTGATTCAAAACTTGTACTTTGAAACGAAATACATGTTAATGAAATCAATTGATGCTGTTGATAGCTCGTTACGAACAGCAATAAAAAAACTGTAAACAACTTAAAGAGATGATGCCAGTAAGTATATTATCTGTAGAGAGAGAGAGAGATATTAGAAGAAGCAACTAATACGATACGAAATGACTAGATTCCTAAAGAACGTTAACGACAGTGGTACACTCGCACTCGTCACTTGAAATAATGGAAAGACATAGAACCAGCGGGTAAAGCTTAGATTTAATTTGTTAAGCAAATTTTTGTGTTAATTTTTATAAACAAATGCGAGCAAATTTTTCCGTACAGCATACTGCTTAATTTAAAAAAAAAATATTTTTGAAAATCTTCCACAAGTCTTCCTTGTCTTTTGTCTTACTACGACACTACGATGTTAATACATCAGCAACACATTAGTAATTTACCAAGAAGCAAAAAGAATTAGAGGACACTCTCATAGGTCACGATAAATTAATAAATTATAGCGTGCGTGAGAGAGTGAGCAAGAAGCAAATACGGTTATTGAGCATGGAATATACTATGAACGATGAATGATATTGGTGGTTGACGGATAACAAGTTTTCAATAATGCTACCACCACCTAGGTATATGCTCAACTATATGAAATCCAATACCAGAAAGAGTGCAAATTTTATTTTGCTGTTTGCGTCAATTATCAAGAAAATCATTTCATCAGTAAAAATACGCTAATTATACAATTCATGCAGGCAGTGGCCCGGCCACTGGTCTCCAATCTTGTCTCTGCAACTTACCACACACTACTTACTACTACTCGCAAAACAACAGTCCATGTAATATAATGTCATGGTCAATCCAATAAAATAAAATAAAAAACTGCAAAAAAACTGAAAATATCAATGGTGGTAAGAGTTTTAAGGCCGCGTAAATATTCATAGGCATACATTTAAAGCGTAAATTGATTTTCTGTAACTTAACACACATTAGCATGTTTTAAAGAATGGATGTTGTGTGTGGTTGGCTGTGAGTAACTTTTGTGATCGATCATTGATCGACCGATTGATGCCGATACTAATGATGCTGACGATTAAGATAAATTAGTATTTGGAGAAAACAAATAGAGTTTTCATAGGCATCCACTTTCAATGATTTTTTTTTTGCTTTGCAATTCCCATTTATTATTACGATTTTTTGCGTCGTCACCAACTGAAAGTCTAGTGAACATTGAACGGTTGACTTTTTAATGTACTAAAATGAAGCAATACACGTAATTACACCCCATTCCCTGTACGCGTGGTTTGTGGATGATGGCATCTTGTCTTGTTTCATTGATTTTTTGGAAGTTGTGAAATCACCCATTTTCTCAACCTAAACCCACAACCACGCCTCAATTATTGCCAGCAAAACATTTACGTAGGTTTGTTAAATGTCAATCAGTTCCTAATGTTTGTCTTTACAGATAAAACTCTTGATTGCGGGCAACTGTATGACTTTGTTCAGGTGTTGATGGTTTATAATAAAATATAACAAGTAAGGAACAGTGTTTTTGATTCCAGGAAAATGGATAAAAAAATTTATGTGAAGATAAACGAGAAAATATTAAAGTGCGCAAAATTTACCGGCACTGATTACATTTGTTTACTGGAAAGTAATTTTCGTTGCAAACACGTTTGACACGCAAATATTTTTCTGGATGCGTCATCATTTCTATACTTTCTAGATACTTTAGAGAAAATAGAGAAATGTGACTGATATAATGCAAGAAGGCTTGATTCATAACATCTAATCCAACTTTAGTTGGAGAGGCTGCAGCTGAATCAATAATAAAAATAAAAATACCTACTTAATTAAAGTTTCCAGTTTGGCAATTCTCTTGAAAACGATACTTTACCTTACAGTCGTTTTTTAAAAAACAGCAACATGGATAATTGTTTAGTTAATAAAAATTGGGTGAAAGTAAAACGCAAAAATGAAAAACTCTTCACCCTTTATGTGTGAGTGTAACCTCATTTCTCATTTCGAAACCAAATCACCTTACTTTCACATATGTATGTGTTTCCAATTTGTCCATCTGCATCTTTTCTAAGCACACACGGTCAATCTGTCGCCTGGTCTGGGTTGCGTGCGAGATGAAGCTGGTCCAAACTGCTTGAAATTTTACTCTGATATTGATTCATGCAGGCATGAATACGTACAGAGTACGTGCCCAAATACTCGCTGGATTGAAAGGAAGTAAATGATATGCTTGTAATGGTCTATAAAATAAAAAAGCATTTTTCAAGCGATCATAATAATATTGGCACCAGGCGATGATCAGCCGCCGCATGCTCAGCAGTACTTTTTTTTAAATTTTACGAAGAAGATGTTGTGTTGTAGTAGGATAATTTCAGATAATATAAAATAAGTTAAGGACTTGTCGAGTCGAACAAACGAGTACATAAAATTGATTAAAAATATGCAATAATAACTGCCATTTTCTATACCTTTGACCTGATAATGGCTTACAAAAATGGATAATATGGACATGCTTCGTTGACTACATAACGAAAGGCAATTAAAGCTTAAAAGAACAGCGCTGGTTTTGTGGTGTAGAAGTAGTGGTAGTAGTGCCTATTTTAAAGTAGCACAAAATCACGCTTCAAGAGTGAATTCCATCACTCTACTTATGTATACGTGGCAGTAGCAATTTATTATTAATAATGATTAAACTGTTATTTTTTTGAAAAAATAAAATAAAAAGCCTGCTATCGCTCTGAGGGAGAATTTGAATTGCGTTGGCCATTACACCAATGTCTACTTTTCTGCTGAAATCAGACTAAATGCTAATTTCAATGATCCTACATATACAGGGAAATTACGTGTTATTTAATTGAAAATGTCAAATGTTAGAAAATAGATGAGTTTTTCAGGCAGAGAATAAGTGCGTATTATGTTTGCACTGCTTGAATCATTATCCATTTTCCAATCAATTGCCATTATCGTCAGAATCGATAACAGTCAACTTTAACACAAGAGTATTCATCTTCCTCTGTTCTTGCAATAAATAAGTTCATCTCTGGATCGTAGTGGCAATAAGTCACATGTCCAGAGAATAAAATAAGATGAAAGCAATTATTAACAAATTTATTGACAAATGACCGCAACAGAAGATATCTAAATGGGTCCAATCCCATGATGATCACGTTACCCCTGCTTCTAGTAATTACTTCTGGACTCTGTTATTGCAAATATTTAAAAAAAATGTAAATTGTAGCGAGGAGTTGACATGATGGATAAATAGCTTTGGGGTAAAATGGAAACTTACTGTTAGCTTGTACGTATGACGTATTTAAACTGCTTAAAAATGTCGACTGTTTTGGCTTTATTTACGTGATGCTTTTTAATCCTATTCTATTTAAACAACTTAATAGTGATTTTTAAGTGTACGTAAGTAGCTGGGTGTGTGATGATATGTACTATGTGATCTGCAAGGATATGATCCAGATCCACTATTGCATCAGCTTTATTTTTGGTAGGAAAAAATAACCTTATCATAAGGACATTTTGATAAAAACGAATATAATATTGATGTCAAATGCGTTATTATACGAATCAATACGCTAAGGTGTTAGTATTAAGAGTTATCAAGTTTTCGAAACTGACAGTCATCCAAACCTATTAACTACTCTTTTTATATACTCTTCCTTAAATGGACTTACGACCTTAAAGTAACGTTATTATTTAGAATGTCGCAAACCAAATTGCAATAAATAAATACACTAATGTTTTGATAAATAAATTGTTTAGAAAAAAATGTTTTGTACTATAGAGAATCATCCCAAAGTTTATTAAAATATAAAATTAAAATATTTTAGTAAAAATGCTCCTGTCAGTATCCTATCCTGTAAACCTATGAACATCTTGAGGAGTGTGCAAAAAGTGAAATGAATCAGTCAGAAACCTTGCCTAGCGCTTTTATATGATTCATTGATTTTTATCCACAAAGGCATTAATAATAATGTACTCATGAAGGAAATAATAATAAAGTAGACAGGGATGTCAGCATGTGTATTTTGCTTAGCATAAAATACACATTTGTACAATAAACTATTACAAATAATAATATTTAACAAAATTCTGTGGAAATGTTTGGCTCGGGTTTAATAACAGCCAATGAAGTAACACACAATAACGCTTCAAGACCACGAGGGTTTCTGTATTATTACTGCTACTTTATCGTTTAACTTGTAACAGTAAATGTGATAGTAAATGTCGTCCTCGTCTTCTTGTGAAGTTTATCAATCTACAGAAGCTTCATCAAAGCAGCAGCATCAACCAACACATTTGTGGAAATCAAATACATAATATGTAATCAATACAGATCAAAATTATATTCTTAAAGTATTATCAATTATGTACATATGTATTCCTCATAATCAAAATTTCAACCCTTATGTGTTTCTAGCAAAGAAAAAATACGAAACTCTATGTAAAGAAAGAAACAACAAACGTGACGATGATAATGATAAATAATAGATAGTGCATCATCCAGCAGCAGAGCGACGATTCTGTGTCAACCCTGGCCTACACTTAATTTCTACTCAATCCAAATGACCACAACAACACAGAATAATATTATGTACATGCATAACGTTTAAGCATGCATAATATGTGCGGGTTGGAATTTTCAAGTTGGAAAGCGCAACTGTAACTATCTAAATATACCTATGTTTAGTAGTAGTAGTAGTGAGTGATAATGACATGCTTATCACTACCAAATAAAATAATATATACCACCGGCGACGACGAGATGAGTGATATTTTTACAATTATGTTTAATGCTGTCTATCATTTATAAATTAATATATTTGATTTATGCATTTACAAAGCACAAAAATAAGTAAAAGAAGTTGAAGTATCCTTTTGGAATCAAGATTGAGTCAGAAAATTCTGGCTTTTTCGATTATATATATTTACAATGCAAATGTATAAAATTGGACATTTGTGTGTAAAATATAAATTTTTAGCTTGTACTCTCAATAAAAAGATGATTTACTTCTCTGACAAGACAAGAGATCATGATGAGTTCTTACAAACATGCTGTATTTTATTATTATCGCCAGCAACATTTTTATCGACGCGTTCTCCATAAAACAGGAAATATATTATGAGCATATTTTTTCAGTGTTTACTCAATAAATTGAAAACAAAAGAACTATTGAGACATATACGAGTAGGTATAAAACATAAATCCATGTTATCTAGATCTGTTGAGAAATGGAACATAAAAATCTAAAATTATTCAGAGTACACAATGCGTCATTATACTCATCATCTACTTGGAAAAATAATGAGACAAAAATGCAGAAATATAATTCAATACTAGTTTTGATAATGAGAAAGTAGAGTTTCGAAAATCGTTAAGAAGCCAGTCCAGTCCACTATTATTCCTATTCTGCATCATCACTGTTCATCATCATTGAGCATAAGCAAACACTACTACGTGACCTTACTACACGCATTCGTATATGCGGGACATAACCAAAGAAAGTTAAAAATTAAAGCAAGAGGAGCTGTCGACTAGGCAAAGAAGCTTGCATAGAAACTAGTGAACACTGAGCACAGAATGAGATTCTCTTTTCGTTCATCATTCATCGTCAAACTTGTAGTTGTTGGTCACATTTACACACAAAGATTAACAAAGCTGTATGTAATGGGAATGGTATGATAGTGGAATGGATATTGGATCACTCTTTTCCATCGATATCCTCACATTTCAGTTTAGTCTTCTTTTTTAAGCATGTATCTTACTAGTATTAGTCATTCTCTCACCGTCCAGTAGTAGTAGCTCAAGAGGAATACTAAGTCAGTATTACTGGCTGAAGAGAGAGATTATCAACTTAACAAAGTCGGTAGATTTGATTTCTTTCTTGGACAGTAAAAATTAAATACACATGGACCATGGGACACAAACAACTTGTGTTTTTCATAGTTAGGCAAGAAGCAATAAATTAACTTAAACATCACAACAAGTCCATGTACTATTCCTCTCTCTGTATATACATATACATAATATACTACTGCAGAATCACACTCTTACCACACGTACCTAAAAATACGGTGACATATGAGAGAAATTAGTTATTTATTACAGTTATTTGTGTTACATGGCATGATTGACAAACCAGTAGCTGGTTACATGAAAGCTGTTTTTACTGGGTGTTCTTGAGGTGCGTGATATAGGCGTATCAATGTGCATGCAATTTACAATAGTGGTCTGACAGAGCCGTGGAGAGGCAAGCAAAGCCTTTTAGCATCATCGTTAGCTACGAAGATCTATTTAAGGACTGGTGTGGCAACCTCATCTCCTCAGTTCATTAGTCTTCCGGGACAAAGCAAGTCACTTGCTCTTACCATTACAATTGTTGCGGTCGGATCCTGCCAGCAAAGGCGGACGACGTGCTCGTCGATTTAATTACAAAAGCTTTATTACAAATTTTCTCATTTTTTTTCAAAGCCATTGTTGGTCATAAACCGTTTAGAGGACAGTCTAGAGAAAGAGTCTTAAAAAAAAATTTAGTTCCGGAAAGCTGTTGGATATTGTTGAAAAAATTCAGTGAAGAATTCTGATTTTCTTCTGCTGAACATTAAAATAACTGTGACTCGAAGCGCTGTGAGATAGTGATAATATCAAGTTTTTTTATTTGGAGGGAGAAAACGTGCTGTATAGAGCAATACCTTTAAACAAGTTTTGAATTCAACGCAACATAGCATTGCAAATAAGGAAATTATTCTACTTTCAACCCAATTGTTGCAATCCAAGTTTTCTCTTGGCATTTACATCGTGTGTGCTCTTGCAGTTTTCACATATCAACAATTTATTCCAATGACCTAAGTAAATCACATAGAACAGTGCAAAACCTAAAGGTTTTCACAGATAAACGACAAACACGACAATATTGTTTGTGCGATAGTGTGAGGAGAAGTGTTTTATTTGCTTTTTCTTCAACATAAGAAAAATATCCACTAACGTCATCATCATGGTGGACTCTGAACCAACAACCGAGATTACCATTTACGACGAATTTGGGGTAAGAAGGAACTTTTTTCTCTTATTTTGTTGTTGATTTTTTTAAAGTATGGGGAATGTCTGAAGCATAGCAGAAATAATATACAATTAAGATAAGCAAAAGTAGTTAACTTTTAACCTAAACCCTTCTGCCTTTCGTTATCGATTTGATGCTTGTTCCTCTTTTGATTTGCATGAAACCATTTAATGTTCATTCCGTCTTTCATTCGACCTGTTTTCTATCACGGAGCAGGGTTTAGCACATAGGAACTAAAAAAGCCACATTATTATGTTGATTGCGTGCAGTTTTTTTTATCAAACTAGATTTGCTTGGCGAAATAGCAGAATTGAAGGAATAATAAAAATGAAATGAAAGGACAGAACATGATATTGTGTGTCATTTTTAAACAAAGTTGTAGTAGTAAAGTCAAGATGGGAATGGCCTATAGACCAACTTGTTCATTTGTCGGTTAAATCTTGGGCATGTATACCCACTAAATGTTGATAGGTTAGCGTTGTATTTCGATTATGAGCGGTCATTATCTCTTAAAGTTGCAAACCTGTATAACAAGTTGTTGCAACAATGCTAAAGCTGCTACATTGCATTATGTACGTGCCAAATTGCAACAGGTATATTCATAAACTTTTATTTTCTTATTTGTAGCACTGGATAATCCTGGATGTATGTGAGCCGGTGACCATCACGGCTAAGGAAGGATTTGGAAGAAGCCAGTCTTTCACTTCGTACTTGATAAGGATTGAGGTAGGTAATTTATGCGAAGAAGCATTGACATTTTTATGGCGGTGTGTGCGCTAAAAAATATGCATGTGACAGGTTACGTTTTTTTTCATGGAGAGAACTGTAAAGTTTATTTAGTGAAGAACATGACTTCTTTTGGTAATTATTATCTTGACAGGCCCACAAATAACTGGATTTGTCATTGTAATTTAATAAAGTCATGTGTTTAAAGTCAAACTGGAAAATTGTAAATAAATAATAGATAAGATTACTTGGTTTGAACAATGGAAACTAATATGTTACCCTTTTTATTTGATTTTAGACCAATCATTATGGTTTTCCCAAGGCTGCTTCTGCTGTTAGAAGGAGATATTCGGAATTTTGCTGGCTAAGGGCAATGCTCCAGAGACACCATCCAAATGTGTAAGTGATGTACTGATAAGATTAATTGATGTTGATAAAGATGAAGTATACACAAGATAGTGAAGCAAGATTTTGACGTGGTTGTTTTCATCTTTATTCATTTACAGGCAATTGCCACCCCTTCCACCAAAGAAGTATTTAAATATGATTCGTTTCACCCCACGAATTATTGAAAATAGAAGAGCTGGTCTCGCCCAATTTTTGGAATTGTAAGTTTGAAAAATGCATTACGCATAACAAGTAGTTGATTGCGATTGAATGGAACATCAATTGAGTAATGTGAATTCTTTCTCATTTTAGACTTCTCACGTCACCCATCATGACTCGGGAAACTGTCCTCCACCTCTTCATACAGACTGACCTTTCCATTGGGGAAATGGAGGAGAAGCTTAATGAAAGACTTACATTCAGTGTTGATTCCACTGGATCAACAGAAGTTGGAAGACAAATATACCGTGCCATACCCAGAGCCAGCACAGTCTCTAGTCTTGCCAATAATCATGCTAGTGACCCCACCACAACAGGTGTTCACACTACAACCACTACTGGCTCCAACCAAGCTCCACAATTTGTGAGAAGCTACTCGCTTGCATCATCCGGAAGTGAATCTGCTGGAACGTAAGTATTTCTTTATTCTTTCCAAGTTATCCTGGGACTATATTTAATTTTGCAATAATGTGTACTTCTTGCCTTATCATGATTTTTTTGTTTTGTTTCATTTAAGCAGGACTTCCGGCGAGCTACCATCTATTAACTCTTCTGCAGGCACAGATCAGTCCTCCACCACATATTTTCGCAAGTCGAGACTTATGCCAGAATCCGTCAGCCAGCTTCTCATGTTCAACTGTCCCTAAGGATCTACCTACAGACAGAAAAAAGGACTTCTGAAACTTGATTCCAAAGAAGCAAGAGAGGCTCCATACAACACGACAACGCGCACTGTAAAAATTCGCGTTGCTGCTGCTGTCATATTTTACACATCACCATGTACATATTTAGTACAATTTGTATATAAATCGAACAACGTAAGCGCAACCAAAAAAGATGACAAAGGCATTACTACAATACCTACTTTAATGACTGATGCTGATGTCCACGAGGAACATGTGCAGCTTTACATAATATTCTCATCATAATCCTACCTATCTTACATCATCTAGGTCGTTCTTCTCATCTTGTGCATCGCATTTTATTTCTAATTTAATTATAAAAAATCAAAACTTTAGTAATGCAGTGTTTTGTATATTTTAAATGGATCGTTTTTTTTTCTTCAAAAAATGTGCCGAATTTGAGACACAGGATATTATTTAATATAGGTGCAATAAAATTCTCATGAAAGCACCAGGAAATGAATGAACGAGACATAGGGCATTGCACTGGTGCCTGTATAAAAACGCAATTTCCCTTTCCACTTTTTTGTTCGCCAATCAACTTTTTTCTTCATAATCTCTAGATTCAAAAGTTTGTGCAAAGAAAAATTGTAAAGTTATTCCAATTTCCTGTGTGTAGCGAGCGTAATTAGATACGTTGTCTTTCTACTTAGTCAAGGATTTAAAAAATCTTATGAGAAAAATTAAATTAGTTTACATAGTGCAGGTACTAGGTACGAAGCTGAGCTTTGTACTTTTTGCTTAAAACAGAAAAGGCTGAAATTTTATCTGTGTGTAGTAACCCAATCTCCTAACAGGGCTTAGAAATATTATGTCTCAAACGAAAGAAATTACTAGAAATATCATGATGACTTCACGTTTTCTTTTATTAAGGCGGCAAATGTCCAGCTAATCTTGTCACCTTGTCGGAGTGTTTGATAAAAAATGTTTTTCTTTAAACATGTTCGTCACTCAATCTACTTCTGGTTTTTACTGCTATCACCGAGGTCAGCATTTTGGAGATAGTAGCAGCAGTAATAGTGTGACAAAATTTTTTGTATACCACATACAGAAAACGTAAAGGCTCCATGTATTCCAATTCCTAATTAATGGGATTTTGGCTACCTATGTAGTGCAACTTTTAAAATGTTTTGTATTATATGTATTATATTTAAAGCAAAGTCGGAAAGAGTGATGCACTCCACTCGTCAACGTGTTTGTGTATGCAGATAGCAATTACGCATTGAGACAAAGTTAATTGTGAGAGGCGACGACGTCTTTTGTGTCATTCTCTTTGATGACCTTTCACCGAAAGAATAAAATGACACACATACATAATATATATCACACGTTTTGTTCTGTGTAAAAAAATGTAGAGCAATCACAAATATATAATATAGTTTTTTACCAAAAATATAGATATAATTACTAACTTTAGTTTACACAACCTTATAATGATAATACAATTAATATTCTTAATTATGATACGATAAAAATGAACGCTTCTGGAAGTCAAATGGAAAGATAAATGAAACGCTCGTACTTTTCTCCAGTTTCAAAACTAGTTTAAAGATTTACATGTTAACAAGAAGTGTAAATACATGCACATATAGATATTTTATGTGAACAATGGTGCACATTGCGTAAAGAGCAGGAATATAAGTTTAATTTTTGTTTAAAAATCTTCAGTTATACTTTATGTAATCATTAATTAGTATAGAATATATATTGTTTGTACATTTTTATACATTACTTTTGTCACAACGTACTTAACTAATATTATTATCATTGTTATTCCACAAAAATAAAGCACAGTGTAAATGTACTACTGTTACTTTTTACTGTGTGTTATGTTATGAATAAGTAAGTACATTTAGTATTAATATTAAAAATCAATTACCAATAATTACTTCCAGAATGTCCATATGCTATTTAGTGTAAAAGCTTATGAAAGTTGTTTTCATAACCGAAGGATTTATTGTGATCACCAATGTATAAACAGTTTAAGAAAGCTTTGCAGCTTAACGTAGATGTAAATCTTCAGAAAATATGATCGTTTAAATACTTCATAACACACAGAATGATTATTACTACTAAAGATTTCTACAATAAAAGAAGTAATTTATGTCTGAAAAAAGATACTTGATTAAATTGTTTTGCTCTTATTTAGGCATCAAGGCTGTCAATTTGTATTGACAACTTTTTCATTCATGAAATTAGGAGACCTTCTTCTGCACCAGCATTTTCTTGCGTGATTTCAAGACCATTTTCGGCCGTACTTGGGGCAATGTGAAACATTGACGTTAATTTTCAAATCTTAACGTGGAATTTGTTCAAATTATGAAAACTGGAAAATTTCAAAGACAATAAAAATTGATCCAGGTGACTTGCAGCACGTATTGATGTGCCGGTAATTGTTGATATTATGATTTCGAATTGGAAATTTAATCGGGGGGACCTGTGGCGTATTTACCTAGTTTTTTTTTCTAGCCTAGGCCTAGTCAAGTTGTTGCACAGTTTTTCGGCTAGCAATAAAATGGGAGGAAGTAGCAACTGTAGGGTTTCCGCCAGGTGAAAGTATAGACTTTGTATTACACCTTTCTTAATAGCGTATTGCGTTGCCCCAAATGTTGTATTTTACGATTTGCACATGAAAATTGCATCACCATTCCTGCCAATTTTTTTATTATATGATACGCATAAACACAGTTTGTCTTAGGTCGCATTTGCGTCTACTTTCAGACATTGTATAAGGTCAATTTTAATTGTCCTCTTTTCCCATTTGTTCTATTTTTCGTGAATAAGGAACTAGCTTGTAAAAAAATAATTTATGGCTGCTTAGATAAAAGTTGGATAGAGGTGACACATCTGTCATCACATGGCATATTATATAGGTAGGTACTTCTCATTATCAGGACATTTGTTTCTTATAAGTTTCTTCTACCGAGAGCCTAACACGAATGTAAGCACTCACTAGGCACGGTCATTTTGTTTGTTTTACTACTGCATTTATCATAATAATAGTAGATCTGTCATGTCAGATGGTTGTAACACAAAGATATTATTACGTGACAATATCGTGTGAGGAAAGTGCTTGAAGGGAATTATATCTATTATAATACGAAAAGCCTGAAAAAAAGCTGGCAGCAGAATGTCCAGTGAACTTGTTCAAACTGCCCCAAGCCAGTTTTTTAAATAAAAAAGAAAAGAGCTTCTTTTTTACAGACGAAAATCGTCAAGTCAAAAAACAGGCAATTACCCATCTTTTAACCAATATTCTCAGAACAACTAGTCTGTCGATGATAGTGGTAGTGATGATGGTTGTTTTGTAAATCCCAATTTTAAATAATATTTTATTTATTTAACAGCTTTTGAATAATGAATGTAATCATTTGATAGCTAATTTTCATCATGAAGTACAAGAAATTCACCAATCGAAAAAACTGCATGTGAGCAAGGTTGTTTGATTGAAATATCTATATCGTCTCACTGTCGCCAACGATTGACCTTTGCTTCACACAAGTTGGGCTAGGCAGAAATTACGATGATAATGAGGATGTTGATCACAAATTGAATCTTTTCAAATATTAATTATCTTGCGACTCTCACTATTACTCTTAAATTTATGCTCATTTTTCACAAAATCTTAAAACTTTGCCACGAAAAGATGACTTCTGTCTTTGCTAGACTGTTTTTCGAAATTCAAAAACAACATTATTATTGACAATTAATTTTATCAAAGTACATACTAAGATTGTAATGTTAATGTTGCAGGCTGTATAATAGTGGTTAAAAATTTGACTTGGTATGAAAAACTGATGACTACTTATCATAATTCATATCCTCATTATTCCATTAAAGCAATTTACGATGAAAAGCAGATAAAATTACATACATAGTATATGATGAACTAGCGCTCGTATGCATGACCAGTTTTACTGACTCAGGCAACTTCCTATTTTACAGCGAAAAAAAAAACGTCAAAAGCCTAGTTTTTATGAGTTTTTGAGGTAAATATAGTACCTAGTATTCATATCAAAATAATTCTTAAATTGCATAGAACTCAAAATTTTCAGATTTACTGTAGAATATTACCTTTTTTAAAATAATTGATAGAGAAGATGATGATATGAAAGGTTAATCTTTCAAACATAAATTCACAAAATTTGCACTTTTTGTACGTGACCAGGAATTGAATGATTTCTTTTTTATCAAAGTCAGTCAGCTTCAATTATTCAATTTTTGACACTAATCTTGTCGTCTCATTGATTTCAGCTTCAACATGGCGTCCCAAGCAAAACCAAACCAAACTGCCTCAGGATGACCAGAAAATGTAAAATATAAAGATGAATCGCCTCTCATGGCTCACGCTACGCTGCTAAGTTGATTACGATTACAATAACGTGTAATTAAAAATGAACTTTGTTATGTAATCGCAAATATTCGAACTACTTTTTCACTAAATCGATTTTTGTTCAATCGACGACGAACATCTTTAGGCTTCCTGACGCTTTACTTTGCTCTTTTCTAAGCCTTTTCCTTCATAGACTTGTAGTAGATTTATTGGCTTATAGTACTTGCACGCCAAGTTTGCGAGATTTCGTTTTTTTGCGCACATTTGTTGCATTGCTGCAAGCATACCTAAATCTAAAACAGCTAATTATAACGCAAGGTGTAGTAAAGATTATTACACATCTATTGTTCTTTAGGGCTGTTTCAACGAAAAGAGGCAAAGTAAAATTATGGAATATTATTTGAGAAAATTGAGAAGAAAAAGATGGGGATTGCAGCAGACTGTGTAAATTGTTCATTCATCTGGAAAACTCTCATCCTTACCAAAATCCATTACCAATTTTATGACGACAGATTTTTACGCAGTGTGCTCAGAACCAGCAACTTGAACTGAAAATAGGTCAATGAAAATGGACATAATATATACAGAAAAATGGAAAGAGTAAGTTCATGATGATAAATCTTCAAAACGCATCATATCGAAGGAACGTAGCATAATATGTAAAAACTTATAACAATCATAAAAGATAAAAGCTATGTAAGCGGAATGTTCTTACTTGTAAAATATTAATATTACAACAATTACAAAGTCGTAAGGTTTTAAAAATGAAGGCAACAGGCGCGAGTACAACATAGCGGAAGTTAAATGAATTTTAACAAAACATTATGTATGTAGTTGTGTCAATTTATTATGGCGCCGCGCCGTCGTATGCAATGCAGTCTAATGTTTTTTGATGAAAAATGAATTAAGATTACCTAGTGGTAAATCGAATATATGCTAAAAAAATGTTGAGCCCGATATTTGACAATTTTCACATGGCACTTGATTTTGGGGTAATATAATACGTACAAAGTTGAGCAACGTAAATACATATTTGAATGTATATATCGACCCAAAGTTAAGTACTATAACATCTCCTTTATCGTCGCCAAAGAAGAAGACGCAACATGCCAGTCACAACAGATAAACCAACGTTAACTTGACTTTGGAAACTTTACTCAAATAGGAGTTAACATTTACTACGGTCAATATTTTGTGGTCATTATTGTTGTTTCCTTCCTTAATACCGATTTTTTCTGCTTATTTCTATCTGCTGTATGCAATGAAACGTGGAATAATTTTGGCAATAAAATATTTTATTATGCAGCAAAAGTCAACAAATAACATCTACGTAATAAAACAGTATTTGTTTATGCTTCATTGAAAACATTTTAAATTCATCTTGTCATCATCCATTTTAGATTTTTGAAGCCTGTTAAATGAAAAAGTAAATATCAAACTTTAATCAATCAAAGTCCTGAAAGGTGTAAATAAAGGAAACCAGTCTGAAAAAAATAACTGGAAAACAAGTGCGCTGCGGAGCAAATGCAAAACATACTCCGGGTTTCATGTTTCGATTCATTCTTAAATGGTAAACATTTTATGTACCTACAGTTAGTTGAATGATTAACAGCAAATTAATTACAAAGTTTAAAAATCTGCCGACAGATCGGACAGATTAATAAAAAGTGGCTCCCACTCTTGTTTGCGTCAACAAATTTTATGCCTTTACGCACCCCAATAAAGTCTGCTACACTGCGCGGTACAAGAAACGAAATAAAACAAGACATATCATTTAAATATGACTCCAGTGGTGAAAGACATTGATGTGCTTCCAATGATTAACAAATTAATAAAATAATTTTTATGAAAAGTAGTGAGCTGAAGGAAAATAAAAAATCATCACAAGTCTTGTGCGAATTCAACAAGCCAATTCACTTTTTACGCTACAGCAGCAGCTACTACTACGCTAAACACTAAACACACATATCGCTGCCCCCTGGGAATGACCCTATGTATTCCATGAAACTTGAAGACTAATTAAAAAAGATACTTGTACCCAGAAAAGAGGCATCATCTCTTGTCACTGATTTTTACATTTTGCATAAATGCGCGTGTGAGTTATGTGTCGCCATCAGATGATTGGTGAAACAAGTAGCTTCAATCGGGATGAACATTTACTGCAGCATGGACAACGGATGTAAGTGGTCAGTAAAATGAATTAAATGTGGTTGCTGTAAAATGAATCAATACTTTCATTATGGTGTTATGTACCTAGATCTTAAGCTTTTAAACTTCACGAAAAGTACATAGACAAGTGTGAGGGCAAAGCAAAATTGACCAATGACAAGCGGATAGACAGACAACCTCGGCTTCTCCATTAACTTTTTTTTATCAATATATTTTAACATTTTCAACCACAATTATGAGAAAGCAGCAAACAAGAGTTGTAAGCGTATTCTATGCCGTGTTCACGATGGCAGGCTGATCGCGTGGAGTCAGTGCTGCTTCGAAGCTTCATCCAGCAAACAAGCTTGTAATGAAGATAATTTAATGGATTAGTGGATTCACGGATTAAGTTGCAGATGGTAGTACAAGCTGTCAACGGTTGGCTTGCTTAGAAAGTTTAAGAGCATAGTTAATGTTTGCTTTTTGGATTTTTGCACTTTTGCAGAGGCAGAACCTACAAGACGACGGTAATGATGCGCTGTGTTATGTGCAATGATAATTTTTCATTTTATAAGTTACCTAACACCGGCGCCATCGGGGCGACGGCTTACTCTCAAACTCGATCGGAATTTGTGTGAGGGCAATTTTCAATTTTTTTGGTTGGTAGTAAGTTCATAAATATGACATTATTGCATCAACCAAATACATATTAGTGACCACATAGTACATTTGTAAAAGATGTGGAAACTTTTAAAGATGAATCTGAAGATTTCATAACTTCCTTCACACACTTTTTATTGCACACGGATTTGTCAAGCAAATTTAACTGGAGTATTTAACATGACTTAATTACGCTCATTAAAAACTTTTTTTTAAAGTGTGCTAACTCTATTTCCATTTCATTCTAGAAACCATTTATTCTTCATGAACATCAGAAAAAGTTTTAGACTAGTTTATTCTGCCGTCTGTCAGTCGTGAACTTTGGCTCAGCAACACAACGTGTGCAGTTGTAAATTTTATTTGGATAAAATCAAAGATGTAGAGTAGGGTGAACATGACGAAGCTGTTAATTCTGCTATTTACTCCTGATATTTTATGGGCTGATTTGATTGAATAACTTGAAGAACTGAACGATGCATGAGCATAGGTAGTAATTAAAAAAATTTTGAGTATTAACGAACATTTTGTGTAACTATATTTTTTGCTGAAAAGTACAAAATAAGGTTCGTCAACGTATGATGATGATGGCATGACCTAGTCTCTGGTGCGATATGATGACGCATTTCTAGTGAAAAATGTACAGTCAGTTCATTAATGACATCTTCATGAACACATAGATGACGAATTTCTATTATTGGTCGGAATAATTATTGATTTTATAACTTTCTATATAATCAATTTTTGCAAAGAATTTTAAAATTAAGCACATTGTGTTCCTTAAGTTTTTTTATAATAATAGTTGCATATTAGGTAGTGTTTTCGCATTGTAGAATTGGTAAAAGGTACATTCACGCATCGCATTATAATGGGTCCGTCAGTAGAATTCGGTTAGACATACATTTTTCAGCCTGTAAAAATGCATCATTATTGAAGTAAAGTGCTGTCAAGCTGCAACAGGATGAAAAAATCATTTTTAGCTGACCAATGAAATATTTTTGAATGCGAATTGCACCAAATTTGTGGAATAAAAAAGTCAAAGATATACAAGTAAATCCTTAGAATAATAATAGGAAAGAAAGATTATTCAATTTAAAAAAAATATGAAAATTGTTGTCATTTTCTCCGCGCCTTAGT
>JAHZMZ010005420.1:0-10985 GCA_027743805.1 Lepidocyrtoides sp. E14
GTCACATAATGCACACACTGTTAAATAGTTGCTAGCACATAATATTATTTTGATTTCTTATGATGGTGAAGGAGCTCGCACTCCGTTTTCAGTGTCACCTTCAGAAACAAGGGTTTTATCGGATGAATTGACAGAGTGCTTAGTAAACAGGGAAACATGGAACGGTTGTTGCCTGTTTACTTTTCTAAAATGGGTTTGTTTGATTGTAGAGTAAAACTACTCAGAGTTAGCCAAGTCACTCATTATTTTGATGGTTATTACTTATTCTGCTGATTATTGCGGGTGAGAGGAAAGAGCAATTAAAAATTAGGCTGAGGTCGCACATACTCGACAACAAGTAAGTTGGAAGACTGTTGAGGTAAATTTGAGGCGTGGAGTGCAACTGCGACAAGGATTTTAACTTTTTCCTTCATTTCATAATCCAAAACCTTTCAAACCACTGAATTCAAGTTGGAGTTAGACGTTTGTTGACATGTATATATGTATGCATGCATTGACTGAATAAAATTACCACAAAAGTACGAATGAAGGCTATTGAATTTTTAAAATGTGAAAACCGCAGAATGTGAAATGAGGTAGTGCACCAACAGAGAATGTGGTCGTGGCAATAGTAGTAATAATAATAATAACAGTAACCTTATCAAAACCAACAAAATGTCATGGGTAATGAGAGAGGAAAAGAGCTGCAAGCGTATTTATTGTGACTCAGGTTGGTAAACATAATCAACGGAGACACACGTCGCCCGTGTACAAACAATTATTTTACACAAATAAATTTTCCCAAATAAAACTGGTGATAGCTGGTCTTGTGATTATAACAGCAAGAGACTGCATAAATACCGGAACTCGTCAAGTGTGTCAATTTTTAACGTGCAAGGTGTAAGTTAATGGTATATTATTACAATATGGTAAGTTGTTGTTTCAAATTTACTTTGAATGAAACATCCAAAATATGCTTAAGTTTTAAACAAATTTGTCCCCATTTCAAAAAAACATCTCTCATCTGCGTCTAATCTTTCTCTTATGCAAGTCCAAAAATGTTGCCATTTTGTAGGAAAAAATCTGACAATATTTTTATTTATACTCATTTATAATGTTCACAAAGATAGAATACGAAGGTGCATATTATTTAGGTAACCTGTGTAAAATCCTGTTCGTGTTCGTGTATTTTTGTACACATTCTAACCAACCACATCATACAGAACATGACACAACAAAAAAGGTTTAATACTTACTTGACTGAACTGAAGTATAGGTGAGGTAAACTAACAAAGTTCATGCAACAGAGCACGCACTGTTCTAGTTTCACAATCAGACAAATACTTTCTTCGTCTTCCACTGATGCAAGAATGATGGTCAAGCTTATTTTATTTTCAAATACTCGGAACACGTTTTCGTGTATGAATATAAGTAAAATAGTAAAGCACAATAGCAGACCAGACGAGCCACCACTACCACACCAACCATAGGCTAAAAAATCAACTCCCACAGAGCAAATAATAAGACTACAGTATTTCACACTGTCCATTGCATTGCTACCAACAAGAGCACTTCAAAAATCAAATAGATTCTAGCTGGCAGATGCCGGCAGTAATGTGAATGTACGATGAATCTAGTTATTTTCATTGTATTACAACCCCTCTACAGTTTTAATTTATCTTTGGCGAGAATTTTTTTACTTTAATTTGCTTGCTTTTCTGAAGAGTCAGGTGGAAGGGCAGTTTTTACGGAACTGAATAATGTGTAGTGTTGCCCTTACCGTTTTTAATTTATGTACATACAGAATGTGGTAAGAGTACCTATAAAACTCCAATCCATTGCAATAAGAGAGAAACTGTTTTTGTTTTTATTAGAGAAAAACTCAAAGTGGGTGTTTCTCTGCACGTCATCCTTAGGAACTGGATTGTAATGTTGTTTTGTACATATACCGACTGCTTGACTGACGACGACCAAAAATGAAGAAGCCTAGTCTCGTCCAGTTCGCCAAATACTTCCAGCAGTTTTACCTCACGCACTTGAATACTTCTCGAGTGGAAGTTTTTAGCAAAAATAGAAAGAAAGTTGCGCAATAAATAAGTAGTTACAAGAGAACAAGTTGTATAACATGAAAAGAGGAGGAGGTCATGGAATTTCCAACTTTTTCTGAACTCCATTTTTCTTTCCATGCGCAGTCAATTATATTCTGATGAAAGGAGTAACAACAACTAAAAATAAAGAATGTCATCATAATAATTGTACGTTTGGGTGGAGAACCGTTGCATAAACAACTAGCAAACAAGTTTGTCGAGAGACAGAATGGCAAAAGGTGGAGAAGAGTTACAACTTTATTTCCTTTCTTGCCTTGTTTTTACTATGCAAATGTGCATTTGTACATGTCTAATTAATTTAGGCATTGAAGAGAGAAACAAAAAGACTTTTGAAGTCAGATGACAAGATGACGTACTGACTTTTATAAATAAATGACGAGAAACTAAAAAAAAGAGAAAAGGAAAACAGTTACAATTCTCTTTCAAGCTGGCCTTTCACCATGACTACCTTATTATTCAACAGATGAATATTTATTGCCTCTTTGTTGAGGCACGACTAGAACTGATTCCATTTTTATTGCGACATTAAAATTTTTCAATGCAATATGGCAAAAAAAACATTTATGCTGCGTTATTGTACATTAAAAGTGCAACAAACACTAAGCTCTTCCAATCAAAGGAACATGAAAATAGCTTGTTGCATCAAGATATACATATACAATTGTACATGCATACGTCTTGGTGAATAGATAAACTGCTATGTTGTTATTAACACTAAGTATGTAGGCCATAACACGTGCAGAGACATGCCAATATCCAGAGCTGCTTGCTGCAATAAGAAAGTTAAGTGAAGAGTTCTTCACTTGACTATTTGCTGACCACTTGAACAACTTTTCGCAAGAATACACAAGAAATCAATATACGTCCATACGCAAACAACATGGAGAAAAGAGTAGGAGGAGGAGGAGGACAAAGTTTTTCACCTTTGCTTTCCTTTCCTTTTTACCGATTGAAAACAAACTTTTTATCATGCTGCCGATATTTACCATGGTTTGGTGAACACATTTTTTGTACTCCTTTTCTCTTATCAGGCACACAAAATAAACTAATTTTGCTACAGAACTTACTTGTTGTGGGTCTTCATGCTACAAACATTTTATTCGACCGTGTTTGTTTTTACTGTCATCGGAGTTTAGTAATACCATGTGACATGACATGACATGTAGCTGAATGAAGCACAACCAATTTTTTCGTCATCAGCTCTTCCGGCCAGTCGTGGACGCTTGTGCAATAAAAAGACGAAGCAGAAAAGAAAATACTCAAACAAACTTTCCTTTCTTTTTTTTGTTTTGTCACGACAGTGGTATCAGATGAGGATATAAACAACAATCCCGATTACTTTGTACACTACAATGGACAAAATAAATGCAAGTTTTTATGAAAGATTTTTGTGTTTGTTAACAGCAACTTTTCATCTTGTTGTCATTGGAAAGTAATGAACAAACTTGTTGTTAGTTTTAGTAAATAAATGCAATAAATTGGATATTGTGTTGGATGATGATGATGATGATGACAACAATGATAAGATACACTAGCTGAAATCTTGGCTAGTTACTTGACCTAATATTGCTAACAATAATGGCATCGATTTTATGTTATTCCTTGAAAAACAAACTTTTTTATTTGATGTTTTGTTCAACTTTTTTTGTGATTACCCTGTCTGCCGCATTTATATGAGTTTTGGAATGATAAAGCACAGAGGAAACTAATATTGTTGGTGGCGCCATTATTGCTTTTTCTTCTTGCGATACTTATAGTTTCCAAGAAGATTGGACAAAACAGACCAAGAAAGAGCTTTCGGATTTGATTTCAATTCTTTTATCATCCTTCTTGAGAATAAATTTGTAGACGATTGTTAGGGAAAAACAAATATTCCCATGGCCTATCAAGCTACTCAATTGAATTAAATTGAATTGAAGAAGACTATTATTATCAGTCAAAATGAATGACTACTTACCTATTTTTTAACTTTTGTAGGTGGAATACTTTCATTTCTACAGTTTTTTGTGCAAATAAAAGAAAATTACCGATCAGTACACAGCATACGTCATCAACATCCTGTATCTATTTGGCGTATGACTGCATTACAATGTCATTAAACGGTTTCCATTGGTAGTAACATTAGCCTTGTAAAATCTCTTGATTATTACCTTTGAATAGAACAGAGATAAAAACAAGATACTTTATTCATTTTGAAAAACAGTTTTTTTTTGCGGATATGGTTAAAAAAATACCTGGTGTAACTACCGAATCCTAAAGTAAATACAAAGTGCACTCTATGAAATACATTTTTGCTGCTCAAAGTTGGCGTGTCAACGGTATTATTTCGCTATTCATACAGCTCGTGGCAAAAAAAAAACTTTGACAAAAACTATCACGATAATAGGCCACTTGGCAATTACTACCACAACTCCCTTTTACATCACAACAACATCAGTCAGAGTCAATAAGAAAGGGAATGAACAAACTGCAATGCAATTATAGTAGTATGGACGTAGATACGTACATATGGGCATCATCTTTTGCATGCCAATAGCCAATAATAGGAGTCAGTTGGCAAGACTAAGTAGAAGTGGTAAAGTTATTGGATTCTCCGTCTTCTTCGTGTTTGTCTATTAGGATAACATAAAAGGCTGAACTACTTAAATTACTGTGAAGAAAAGTACACACACTCGTTCAAACCAATTTGGAATTTCCTGTGCAATAATAAGAAAAGCATACAAGTGCCTATATATACCGTATAAATCTTGAAGTGTATAGTATACATAGTAGATGGCCACATATTATAACCATGTGAAAGTAACCCACTTGTCTTGTGTAAGCGTTTTTGGTACGAAAAAAAAGTAAAAAAAAGGTGCAGTGCAGCGAGACTGAGAAAAATAATAAAAAGTGGTTTGGTTTGGTTTGCTCTAGTATTACTTATTATTACTGAACGAACGAGCAATCGAGAGAGCACTTTAGTTAGGAAGAAAGCGAGTGAGTCGTATAGTGAACAGTGAGAAACATGAAGTGGTGTTGTATGCTGCCGGACCGACAGAGAATATTAAAGAGTCCGTTTTTCATCTTTCTTCGTCCCTTTCTTCCTTTCCCTTTCAGCAGAAAAGACGAGAAAATCCAGACCGGAGAGATAGAAATGGAATATATTATATAGACAGTATACGATACTTGAAAGGATCTCCGGCAACGACTACTACTACTACCACCACCACCACAGCCGTTTTTCCCTTTTAAGCTGTTACCATACATGCTACAAGGTTGGAAAAGAATAAGAAGGGGAAATGATTTTTTTTCTTCTCTCTCTTTTGGTCGGTCCGCTGCACTACCAGAAGAAGATGAAGAACAGGACTACACAGGACTATTAAATATATAACGGCATGCAGCCACATACACAGGTCTTTTATCCATTTTTATTAAGCATTTCCCGGAAAGAGTAACAAGATACGGAGAAAACTCATTAGTAGTTTCACTTGACGTGTGTGTGTGTGTGTGGCTCCCTCGAAGAAAAAAAAAGATTTGTGTGAGTGTGTGTGCATACATGTGTATAAATGCACGCATGCATCCATTCGTACTTAAGTTTTGTGAGTATGTATGTGTGTGTGCAAAAAAAAAATCTCGAGCAATAATAAATATAAAGAAAAAAAATTCCCGGAAAAGCACGGAGAGATGCTCAATTTAAAAAGGCTGGCCAACCAGAAGTAGTTTTAAGAAAGGATCAAGAAGAATAGGAAGAGAAGTAAAGAGAAAAATGAATGAAAGTTTCTTCTAATGTTTTCTTCTAAAAAAATATATTATTGAACTTGCTTTAGAACAGATGCTCTTTTTCAGGGAAGGTGAAAAAAGGGAGGCAAGAAGGAAAGCTACTTTTAAAAGGTAGGTTGCCTTATAATTCTTGCCTGCCTTTGCAAGTTTTTTTTTCCTCTTGCAGTCACTCAACCATCTTCAAAGCTGGTAGCACACATTTGTACTTACATATTGCTCATGTAATTTGATTCTTCCCTTGTCGAAAAAAAAGTAGGCTGAGTTTGTAGTGTGTGTGTGTGTGTGTGTGCATGTGTGTGTGGTTGTAGATTTTTGTACGAGTGAAGTAGTGCGGGAAGCTTTAGAAAGAAAGCTCTGTTGATTTTATTTATACGTATTCGGATAATATTGTACATGTTAAAAAGTAAAAGGAATGGTAGTGTGAATTGTGCACAAGTGGAAGCAACGAGTTTGTGTGTTTCGTGTACCTGCTTTTAACATTCCTTCATTTTATTTGCGTTTCAGCACTGCACCGGCAAAGACATAAGGAGGAGGAGAACCAAAGAGGGCGAGAGAAGATGGTGATTATGAAAAGAGGAGTGAGAATACATGTGGAATAATGAAGGAGAATTTGTGCATTTTATAGTTTTCTCTGTATGGGCACTTGAGGGACTTGGAGAGTATATAAAATAGAAAATGGGACGAGTCCTCTTGCTTTGCTCTTTTCCTCTCTCATAACTAATTCAGACGAGTGGAAAATAAAGCTTTCTTGAATGAAATGCAGTGCAAAGTTGGCTTGCTGTTTCGCTACTTGCATAAATAATTTTATTAGAGAAAGTAAAGGAACAGTAAGAAAAGTAATAAAACTATGGATATGGTGATGATGAAGGTAAAAAAATAAAAGTATGGTGTATTTATGAAATACGAAACTCATGAAAACCCATTAAATATGAATAGGGTTGCTTCAATTCTTAAGAAAATGAAAAATTATATTGCATTTTGTAAGACAGCCTGCGATATTATCTCATATTTAAAAAAAAGTTTGTGGCATGCATGCCTACCATCCAGTTGTGCTTCTTCTTGTAAATAAGTAGGGGAATATGTATTAACTTTTAATTTAAAACATGCAATGAAGTTGCACTGCGTCACCAAAAAAAAATAAAAAATTTAGTTAGACCGGCATAAAGTGAAGTCCTATATACAAGAACAAAGTAAGGTCAGATGAAATGACAAAATGTGGGGAATAAAGTTAAAAAATTGGATGGACATCAGACAATAATAATAACAATAAAAATAATATTAATGGTTGGTTGAATAATGGATTTACTAATAGTAGAACCTATTAATGCAATCACAGTAGTAACAATAAATTGTGATTTTTGCAATACCGCATTGCAGTGCCAACAACAACCACCAATAGAGCCTCAATATCGCTCTACAATCCGAACTGATGTGTTTTTTGTTTCTTTTTTAAAGCACATCATCAGACCGGATATGAAATGACAAACCAACAGTGCCCATACAGTACTGCAGGAAAAAATAGGAAAACAAAAGCGCAAAAGCCATAAAATTCTATTAGATCAACCTTCTCCACTCGCTACTGACCAGTGAAAACATGAATGTGCAGTGAACGTCACTTCCACCACTACCACAACAAGAGGAAAACAGGCGAAAGAAAATAAACGTGCCATCACAACAGACTACACAACATTTTATGTATTGTTTTCTTTTCTTTATTTTATTTATTTCTTGTCATATTGATTCCTTGTCCCTCCTGGTCCTCCTCCTGTGCTTTTCCCAAAAGGAAAATAGCAAAAGAGACTGAGAGAAGGAGAGAGAGAGAGAGAGAAGACTGTTATTAATATAACTAGTATAATGTTATATGGACAGAGGCCAAAAGGAGCGAGGCCAAACCATGCCAGGACAATGATGATGATGATGGTCAATGGATGGTATCACATAATATTTTCCATTAGCGTTTTCTCCATTCTTTCAGGAAGAAAAGGGAAAAAAACATAAACTATGTGTCCATTCTTTTCTCCTCCACCATATGTTGTCCACTAGTCCATTCCTGTGTGTACTCCCCCTGGCAGTCAATGATGATGAGAATGACGACGGTAAAAGGAGGTTCCCTTTTCCAAAATTTATTTCTGACTATTATTTTTGCTATTGTCTCCTATTTTCTCCTTGTTGTAATGCTAGGAATGGTCGTTGAAATTGAAGGGAGAAAAAGGAGAAGGAAACGTGTCCCCTGGTATCTCCTCTCTTACCTCTACCACCACCACCACCACACAACCAGCAACAGAAAGAAAACTCACTGACGAGGAAGAAGGACCAACAACAAACAGCGCATAGTACAATGTAATAGCGACCAGTAGCAAACAAAACAGAGAGCAAACAGTCACTCAATGAATTTATTGCTTCTGTCCTGTCATGATTTCCAGGTCAATATTGATACAACAACATCACAGCAGGAGGAACGGATAAGGATAAGACGACGACGACGAAGAAGAAGAAGAAGAAGAAAGGGACAATAAAAAGGAAGGAGAAAAAGACACACTCTCTGTTTGTCCCCGTGTGTCTTACTCGCTCAAGTCACTTATTCTGTTTATCCCTCTCTGTCTGTCCATGTAACAAAACGTAAATAAATATGTAGACAATGTAGATAGATAGAGTAAGTGAGTGATCCATTATTACTTGTGTCTTGGTTCAAGAAGAGATTCAATCCCGGTGAGAGACAAATATCTGTATATGGAGCGAACAGCGCAAACAAAATCCACATACACACTTGAGCAGACAATGTAATACAGAATGGCAAGTTTATTTTGAGCTGAGCAAATACACACATCTACTCTACGTACCCAAAATAGCAGTCTTCTTTAATAAAGTCTTGGCCCAGTATTAGGATTTATTAGAAATGAAGGTGAGGACAGGGAGGAAGGGAAACAGATTAAAGTGGAAAAGTGCATTTATCTGGTTCTGAAACATGGTTATAATGATCACTGCTAGTAGCAGTAGCAACGAAATTGCCATATCAAGTGCTCAATATCAAGACGATTTTATTTTCATTATTGCTCCTCAATACCATTATTCCAATCTACTCACAATAGCAACCTGGATATATCTGCAAGACGACGACTTACATACATACATACATCGTGCGTATAGCAGGAAACGATAGAGAAGAAAATGAAATGAAAGGAAGAATGACGGTAGCGGTCAGTATTAACTATCAACAACAAGAAAATATGTCGCGTCGCAGATGGTAGCCATCCTAATCAACGTCAATATATTTTATTGTATCTAGGTGCAAGACTGGGAAAGAAAGAGAGAGCGAGATATCCATTCACAAACTGATACGGTATTATATGTGCAGAGAAGAAGGAAAAAGAATGCCAAGACGGAATATAAACCTATTTTCCTAACGTACATTGAAATTTCCCAAAAGACATTACCATACCAGTTGCCGTTGCAGAAAAAAAGTAGAGAGGAAGAAGGGGCAAGAAGTCGGAGTAAAGAGAGAAATGTATATTTTTTTCGTCTGTTTTCGAGTGGATGGAAACGGGGAAGAGAGACACACAAAAATGGCTATGCTAGAAAAAGTGAGTGGGTAGTAAGTCGTTTCTTGTGTTCTTCTCTTCCGTTATGTTGTCCTAAAGTATCAAGAGAGATAAGTAATGTTCCAGCAAGAAAAGAAGCTGTTCGAAAACGATGAGCAAAGTGAAGGCAACTCTCTCTCTCTCTCTCTCTCTTTCACTTTCATTCAGTCAGATAGTCAGTAGAAAAAAATGGTGTGTTTGGCTGGTTAGTATGGCGGTGCAGTGAATGGAATCTCGCTAAAGCTGAAGAAGACGAAAAGATATAAATGATATGGCCGATTTTTCTCTCTATGAAATAAAAAAGAAATGGATCTACGTAAAGACGCTTGTCTTTTGTCTGTCTGTTGAGAAAACGAAGAAGCAGAAGAAGAAGAAACGAGCAGAGAAGAAAGTTACTAAAGCTCTTATCTTTTTTTCTGATGATAATGCATTATACTATCTGTACACTCATATACATTAGAATAATATATCCAAAGTATTATATATATGAGCCATAGTATTATTATATCGCTTTTTTGCCTAAGCTTATAATTTCCTGGAGACAATTTTCCTTCCCTTTTCCTTTTTATATTATTATATTAGAAGAAAAGAAAAAGACTACATAATATCTCGAGTCTCCGTTTATCTTGTTTCCAACATTCCAGCAAAAAAAAATTGTCTTGCATGACAACCATATTACCCATCCATGCTTATTTCTGCATAGCTGTCTTACTTTTTCTTTCTCAAACACGGACATATTTCTTTCCGCTAAGAGAAAGAAAGAAAAAATTAATTCAGTGAAATGGAACTTTTTCATTCCAGCCAGTCAGTAGTGCATAATAATTACATATTTCTCGAAACATAAGCATGCAAATATACATTGAAAAAAAATTCTAATTTGTACATGAGACCCACTTTGAGTTTTTATTTGCCAACACGTTGTTATATTTTAGTCAATATATTCAAAAGGGAAAGTCTGTCGAAGTCAGAATCAATAATAATAGTTTGAGGAACTTTGAAGTTCAGAAAATGGTAATATACAGAGGTTCACGACATTCACTTTAGCAGATGAGAAAAGGAGAGCCAACCTTGAATATAAATTAAATGAAAATGTTTTTGACGGGGGATATTCCAGCTCAAAAACTTTTTTATATGCATCATTTTTATTATTTTTTTATTATTATTGAGAAAAGGAAAAGACCATGACCCTGGAAGGACCAAGTGTCATGTCATGTCATGTCATTTTATATTATGTCTAGCTGTCTTGAATCGTCATCAAAAAATGACACGAGCTTTTCCCAAAACGACATGTTGTTAGCACAGTTGTATCCCTATTTAATGCATAGTCAGTCATAGCTTTCTTGTTTTCGTACGTCTTCTCATAAATCATTTAATAGAGGTTGGATGGGTAAACGGCCATAAAAACCTTCTCACTTCACTTGACCAACAAAGTGTCTTGTCCAATTTTGAGAAGAAGAGGGAACAATACTGAGAAGATAAGAGGGTAAACAGAAGAGCTTAAGTAAATATTATACAAGTGGATATACGACGTCAGTAATGTACACCTTTAGCAGACACAAGC